>JAVDOI010000001.1:27556447-27658947 GCA_032191485.1 Leptoclinus maculatus | reverse complement strand
CTCTGAAAAGACTGGATCCTACATTTCCCATAAGGCAACTTGATACGTCTTTTGTAAGACCTCTGTCTGAAACAGTGATATGATAGTATAATAATCTCTGTCAAAATGCAGAACAATAACAATTACTTGATATGTAAGAAAATGTAAAAAAAAAAAAAACATTTGTTGGATTATATTGGAGTAGAAATCTGATGCAGCAACACCATTGCTCGAGTTGCAATGTACTGTATTTCATGACACAATTTCTTTAATTTCAAATAATTAACGAGTCTACACTTTCCCTTGGGGTCAGTGAGCAGCAGGGAAAGGCTGCTCTTGAAACTAATCCTGGTTTAGCTGAGACAAAGGATCATGACCCGATTAGGCTAACAAACACCGGCTAATCTTACTCCAGTCAACGACACCGAGAAGTCATTACATGTCCTGACCCACAGACAGAAAACACAGGTATCAATCTGTTCACATTAATAAAAGACACCAGAAATAAGCCCATTCCATCCAAAACTGTGAGGTCGTAATCTCTAAACAATGAAGAAAGGTTTAAGATGCGGTGAGAGTCGTATTCTTCTCAACAGTAAATCTAAAACCTCCTTTTTCTCTTGATTTTACTGCAAGGACATTAAATCACAGAGATTGGGAGAGTGTGTGTGTGTGTGTGTACAAGTACTATATATGTGTGTGTGTGTGTGTGTGTGTGTGTGCTGGTGGTGTAGGGCTGTAACGACGGGGCGGGGCCTCCATGACAAGTGGTTACAAATCTGCACAAAGTCAACAGCAGATTATAGAGGCTTCCCCTCGCTAATACTCTTTGAGTTTTCACTCTTGGGTTGAAGACACTGATTTCTGCAAGATTATCCACGTAGCTTCCTCCAATAAAATGGCACTCCTCTGCTCTGTGGTGAAATAAACTTGTTTCTTTCAACCTTTAAAAGACGACATCATAAGAATGACCAAAGCAGAAATACGGTCCGGGCAGAGAGACAACTTCCTAGACGGCTGCGGAGGTATTTGCTCACATTATTCTCAGTAAAGCCGTCAATGGAAGTCCCAGACTGCAGAGGCCTCGTCACATGATGCCACTCATGTGAGAATCTGCTGTTTTTCTGCTCAGCTGGGCAGACGCAGCAGTGAAGCCAAGACACAGAGACCTCGGCGCTGCTGGAGAGAGTTTGGTGGGAGAGAAACTAAAACCAGTTGAGTTCCCTATAACGAGGGAACAACTAGCGTACAAATGTCCACTGGCTGCCAAAGATCAGGGTATCTTACTAAGAAGCTGTGACGATGCCCAGTGTCTGATCTCGTTAGTGTAGTCAGCGCTGACTCTTGGGAGTAGTGTCGTTCTCTTCTACATGAGAATCACACAGCTGTGCTTCTTCTTTCATGTTTAAACCACAATGTGTCTGTCAATTAGGAAAAGATACACGGGCGATAGAATGAAGAATAAGCCACGCTAAGCTAACCAGCGCTTCAGAGAGAATACTGCTGCTACGTACACCATGCCACAGCAAACAGGCACATTATTGACATGGCCTGTAGATCTATGGGACACCAACGTGCTCCTTGATCCATCATTCAGTAGGAGAACATATTTGCTTCTCCATCTAGTCAGCTAGGTTGTGTCCCGGGCCAATTTCAGTGACATAACTTGTTTTCCCCTCTGCAGAACAAGGGTGTGTCAGGAGGATCCTTAAAGACCACTTATCAAATGACCACATGCTAAAAAGAGAAAGACGCTTCTCCTTCAACCGATCAGACAGTTTGATTTGACTTAAAGTCCATCTCCTGTCACAGTTTAACTTTAGTTTGGCTAAACCTCTACTTAATGAGGGATGAGTATTGAAAGCTCAAAAGAAGCAGAAACTTACTTTGACAAACATATACTCCAATTCCCGGTTCATCTTGTCTCTTTGTCGAGTCTCTAGCTCATGCTGCGGGATGCCTCCAGCCACACTGTGCTGATCGAGCGCCGAGCTCCAGAGCTCACTGGAGGATGAAACCGTCCCAGTGTGTGTCGGCAGACACGAGCAGCGTTCACCGACGTCCCCCAAAGCTCCTCGCAACCGGGACGGGTGATTGGCCGTCCCTGTTGTCTTTCAAAAAGTCACGGCTTCCTTTTCTCGATCACATGAGGTTGGGAGGCAGACGGCCCCGGCGGGGTCGGAAGGCAGAATAACATCGACGTGGTTCCAAAAACAACAACTGTCCGACAGACGAGCAGTGAACCTCTGACTTGTTCGTGAAAAGTGTCCTCTTGTTTCAGAGGAGCAACAATTTATTAACGTCCAAACATTAATCCAAAGTG
The DNA here is from genome assembly GCA_032191485.1 of Leptoclinus maculatus. Classification (NCBI taxonomy): domain Eukaryota; kingdom Metazoa; phylum Chordata; class Actinopteri; order Perciformes; family Stichaeidae; genus Leptoclinus; species Leptoclinus maculatus. The sequence goes on along the minus strand of JAVDOI010000001.1, from coordinate 27,656,645 downwards.
AAGTTTCCAAACCCAATATGTGTCGTGTGTTGTCTAACAATGACACGTTTCATTTACTTTGGAATACAAGAGTGCTGGAAAAAAAGACGCACAACGTTTGTTCCTAAAATCATTACAAGAAAGCACACAACAGTCATAATCACTGTTTGGGCTACAAAAATGCAGCCCCGTCCCGGTGCATCTTGGGAGTGTTTGCTGCTGTTGGACAGGACGGACGATGACTACATGCCAGAGCATATGGAGCATGATGGCGCAATTACTTTAACCAGGTTATCTCAGTAATCTAATGCACATGCTCTCAAATAGAGCTTGGGGGGGGGGGGGGGGGCTGCGCTGCTACCTTATGGGTTGAAACAGTCCAGCATGCTGTGCGTTTTGGAAACACCCCAACAAGTGATGTAACAGCAGGTGTTTTCCTTCCCCATCAGCTGCTCATGACAACACATCGCTCCCTCACCATCACCGAGTGGCCGTGTTGTGCAACATGCTACAAGGTTTCAACCCACCGCTGTTTTCTGACCCACATGAATCAGTCCCGATGAACCCCGACGTCTCCCGTTGCTGCACCGCGGGCGGCTCTTTTAGGTTAGGGTGCCGTCAGCGTGACTGAAAACATCGCACCAGCACTGGGACGACACTTTCCCGTGAGTCTGAGTCAGACGTCTATCTGTCGTTTGCTGCAGCACTTCAAGTGTGGGACAGCTCACTGACAGTTTAGCCTTTTGCCAGCTTGACAAATGAATGATGACATGTGTACCAGTGTGTGTGTGTGAGAGAGAGAGTTGAAGAGGCAAAAACTTGATGCAGTTTGTCACATACTGTTTTATCAAAGAGGTCTAGAGTGACCTCAACGCACCACACACTGCACAATGAATACACAAACAGCGTATGAATGACTCCTGCTTTATGGATAACTGGAGGCGATATTGTAGGTTTTACTGATCAGAAACCCAAAGATCTTAATGTAATGAAGGTAATTCTCATGCAATACAACAACATCATCATTTAAAAGTGCCTGTATTGTAATATAGCCATGCTCATGGGCAAGAAATCATTCTAGTATTAATGCGTCAGGGATTAATCTAGGATTCCCACCCCCGTCCTCAAGTAATAGTAGAGTAACAAAACAGCTCTCCGGCATTCAAAAGGTGCTAAATGCGAGTTTGGTAGAATTTCTATTGCCAAAAACCATGAGCCTGAACACGGTGAGCATTGCTCATTACTTATACTGTGGATTGACAGCCAACCACAGCCGAGCTAAACTCACTGATACAGACCAATCACGGCTGTGATCACATCTTTATACGACTTTTACATCCATACATCTTGTTGTGATAAAAGGAGATCTGCAGAGGCGATGGTGTTCTTCTCAGTTTAGGTTCATGAAGCTGAAGTCTAGTCGTTCTAAAAATAAAAAGTTTATGCATTTGTCGGTACAGCGAAACACTTCGAGTGCAGTATGTATTTCTGAAACGCTAGGCTGTGCGTTGGGTATCCTTTCCATCTCTTGAGTCACCTAATGGAGCATTGCCTCACTTCTATTTCCATGAGAACATCCGTCCTCTCTTCCAGCTCTGCTTTTAGTGACGCAGCACCGTTTCATTCACATTCACCACCTCTTACTAGTTCTCATCCCCATTTGTTTCACTTACTTTATTTGGCTCAGACTGAATAAACCTAATTTTAAAAAACGCTGACTTTTTATTGACAATACATGTTTACAACTGTAGCGTCGTCCTTCTCCTTCAACCCATAAACGCTGACCTCGCCTCTGACTCGCCTCTCTTCTGTCTGTACGGTCCGACAGGAGCCAAATGTAGATTGGAGCAGAATCTGATGCCATCGTGTGTATTTGTATGTGAATCTGATGCCATCGTGTGTATTTGTATGTGAATCTGATGCCATCGTGTGTATTTGTATGTGAATCTGATGCCATCGTGAGTCTTTGTATGTGAATCTGATGCCATCGTGTGTATTTGTATGTGAATCTGATGCCATCGTGTGTATTTGTATGTGAATCTGATGCCATTGTGTGTATTTGTATGTGAATCTGATGCCATCGTGTGTATTTGTATGTGAATCTGATGCCATCGTGTGTATTTGTATGTGAATCTGATGCCATCGTGTGTATTTGTATGCGTGCGTTTGCGCATGTTAACCAAGCAGCTCCGACCCACTCAATAAGCTTCTATAAGGCCGACTCGTACGCACAAAGGGCAGAGTGTTTCCACCCCCGTGTTGGAAAAGTAAATCACAGAGAGGGGTCTGACTTCTAAAACACACTTGACCATTCAAAGCTGAGTCTAACTTTGTGTTTCTCAGCCACACTGACACGCAAATCCAAAGTTAACCCCCATTCCTTTGCAATTAAAACCATTTAATGAGCTAAATGCTGCTGGCAGAGGGAGCTACCGTCAAAATTTACTTGCATTTTGTCGATGGCTGGTTTAAGTTTTAACCTGGGTGCTGTTTAACCAGACCCGACACAGGGAGTGAAAGCAGGCAACAACCTTTAGGCTATTTATCTTAGATTTATAGTCTAATCTGACAACATACTGCATGTTTTATATGTTTTTTGTTAATTTCAAGCCACCACCATCACTTTGTGTGGCAACAATCTCGAGTAATACATTACTTGTTTGGTCTACAACAATAAATAAAAGCCTATTACGAGTTCCTTAAGTCCATGATGATGTCCCCAAATGTTGTCTGACAAACAATCCAAAAACAAAACACATTAAATTTGTGAACCACTGAATTTTTTGCTTTGCTTTGGAAAATGACTTCCGGCCAAATTTTCTGTCGATCAATAAATAGAGTAATCGAATGATTTCAGCAATGAAAACAACAAGACGTCTTTTTGATGATAACAGATCAGGTTCAGCGCCTCAAGGAGCCAGCAGGGACTCAACCCTTTCAGCAGGGTTCAGATCTGTGTCATCTGGTTCAAGGGGCTGACCACTTGTCTTGTTTGTCTTACGCACTTAAAACAAGAGGCGGGAAAACACAACATGAGAGATCCAACTGGAAGTAGAGCGTTTGACATTACAAATACACTGCAGTGCTGGCTGTTAAGAACATATTTTTAAATCATCATCATCACACACTGTCACGTTTCCTCAGCACCACCTTATTCAAGCTGAACACACCAGCTGTCAAAGTAGGGGGATGGGTGACTCATCTCCTCCTCCCTCCTCGTGCACTTTCTTATTTGGGTTTCACATTTGCAATGCTAGAAACAGCAGCAGCACATGTGACCTTGTGAGAGTCACATATTCTCACCAGTGAGCATCTGGGGCTGTGCAGCTACAGCGAGGCGTTCAGGGCCTCCACTAGTCCGCACATCCTGGATGCTAAAAGGATGCTAAAACTGTCCGGATGCGGCGCTCATCGCAGCATCTTAGCGGGTACCCAACCTAGCAGGACTCGGCCGGCTCACACCCAAAGAGCACCGGGTCAATAAAACCAGAGACACGCACCAACCACCGATATAAAAAACGAAAACAAGACCGTGAAGAGGCACAAGGCTGATGTAAAGGAGAATGTTATGGTTTAATAATCGTAAAAAGCAGAGCCTCCATGATGGCTGGCACCGCCTTTGCATCACCCCAGCCCCCCGAGCCTCCAGAGGGGGATGATTTACAATAAAGAACACAAAAGGCCCGGTAGAAGAAGATATCTTGGGACAAATGACAAACGTAATAATAAAGTTGATTTCGTATTATGCATGAAAAGGACAAACGTGGGGACAAAACGACTCTCTTTTTGTCAGCTGCACCCATTTCAGCGTTACACTGACATCTATATTTAAACACCCGAACACATTCTCACTGAATGTCAGACCAGCACGTTTTGTGTGGTCTCAACATCCCTTTTCATTAATTTAAAAACCTCCACCGAGCCCGGGCTATTAAAAACACTTTGTATTTCGTAGCGAAAATCAAAACTGTCAGCACGTTTCTTGGGAGAACATCCTGGACATTTGAAGACACTTAGCATGAAGCTAAAACCTGCGAACTATGACATGTATTTAGCCGACATGCTAGCATCCAGCTATACAGCGTTTCATATAAATATACACTTGTCTTACCTTTGTGTACAGCTCCGACGCTGCCATGGCGAGGACTCACGCGCTATGTCCTTTCTCCAATCTGGGCTAAAAGTCCCCGCGCTGCATGGGACTCGTTGTGTATTTATGTAGCGGTGGAAGAAATCCTGTTTATGCTGCTGCTGCTGCTGCAGGGACTCAAGGGGAAGATGTGTCTCCCATCGCCATGATAACCTGGAAAGCTTGAGGCTGCTGAGGTTTCGGTGTCTCACTTTGCATTCTGGGTACAATGGATGAAATGATTCAGCCAAACAGAGAGGGCTGCTGCCGCCGCGTGGGAAACTGCGCCCCCTGGTGGTGACGAGTTAACAATACATCAACAACAAAAATAAACGCCAAACAATGTAATTCCAAAAATAATCTATGGATAGAAAGGACAACGCTATGTGATGTTTTTTTCTTTTCTTTTTGCTTTCGCATGGCTAAATGTCAATATGAATCACATATTTAGCTGTAAATACACTGTTTTATGAGGCTCCACCTTCTGAAGTAAACACGATGCTACTTTTAACTGTAAATTAGGGCCCTCAGCTGTGGGCCCCAAATCAATACATTTCTGATTACTTCAGTATTAATATGAAGATAATATTATCAAACAAATACAAATGCTTTGGTCCATTTTGAAATGTTATGTAATATGTGTACATGCAGGGATAGTTTTATATAAGGAATTTGTGAATTTAATGTAAAATGTGTGACTTCCCAAAGCAAAATTTGGGTAAAACTTTATGCAAAGAAGAAAAAAAATCAATAAGTGTCTGATTCACAGAATTTGGGGTAAAATGCAGGAAAACCTTGCTGTAAGATGCAACTAGAATGTTCTTGCAAAAGAACGCTTATTATATTCAGTTTCTGAAATTGTATTTTCTTATTTACATAAGTTTAATTATAAAAGGGAAGTGACAAGTTCTCCATTCTTGAGGTGTCAGTGACTGTAATGCTCGATTGCCTCAGACAGGATTTTTTGCACTCTTTAGTTGACATCTACTTTACTGATGGCCAAAAAAAATTGTCAATTTACTTGAGAATAACAATACAACATCTTTGACGAACTCTCAGGGGAAGTTTTCAAAATGACAGTGCCTGTTTTTCTTCATCCTTGTTTTCCCCATCAAGTGAATTTTGGGAAACCCATTAATATTAATAATGAAAACAGTTTGTGGTCCAGTGTCTGCATTAATTAGACAATTTGACCATACGTCCTGTAACACGCACGACACAGCAATTAAACATTTGTGCAAAACTATTTTATTTACAAAACAAAATGGCACAAAGTGACAGCAGCCATATACATGCAGAAGCTCAGATGGATGTTGTTGTAGCTTCAATTTACCGCATCACAGATAAACTTCATCCAGTTAGTAAGGACCTCGGAAAAGCATTATACAGGGCCATGGGTATTTTAAAGATAAAACTACTTCAGCTCGTGGGGAGAGAAGATTTGTCCCAAGTCTGAACATGATTAATAACAGTATTTGTTCCCAGGGCCAAGAGCTGCTCCCAGTACGTTTTTTCACCATAAATGTAGTCTCCTCACACAGCATACAGGACGCAGAGACTGCAGCCCTGCTGACAGAAATATAGCTTTAAGGTCCCATATACCCCTCTGCCTCATATTCTCGCATGTTACATTTCCATTCACGACAACCTGAAACCAGAAATGTTGAGCTAAGGAGAGGACTGTGTCCTCATCTGAAGTGAAACGAATGGCACATCATAAATACAGTGCAAGCATTCAACACTTGCAGTTCAGACTGAAGCAACATTTCCTTTTCTTTCACTCTTCAAAGTTTCAAGATGTCCTGAAGCTAAAATGGAGGTCAATGAGGTTCACCTTCGGGAGCCCTGCATCACACATGCGGTTCCATATCACACTCTGGCCTTCGCTGGGAGGTCCTTTAGTACAGCTTCCTCCCCTGGTTCATAAGCAAAGTGTTAACAAAACGGAGCTTGGCCTCTGCACTGGATTATCATATTTGTTAAGTAAAAAGCATATTGACAGCATTATTTAGAACAGTGGTTCTCAACTGGTCTGGCTGCGGGACCCACCATCACCCCTTAATGACAAGCCGCGACCCAAATTTTATATATATATATATATATATATATATATATTCAAGAAGTCTAAAATAAATTACATAACAGAATTAATTTTAGAAAAGTTATTTTCACTGAATTGCCCTGCAGCTTTAATTTCAGTTAATTCAGGGTGAATTGAAAAAGCCACAATATTATATTTTTCTCATCTTCTAAAAAGAGAAATTCGTGTGGGAAGTATTCACTTATACGAGTCTGTCCAGTCAGAGTCTAATGACTCTGGTCTCTCTGGCCATTTCTCTCTTTTGGAAATCGACCTATGAGTTGACTATCACAACTCACACTACAATAGTCCTGCTCTGCTATCTAGATCCTCGTCTCTCCCCCCGTGTGTCACGGTGCGTGTACATCTCACTCAAGTCAGGAAACTTGTCAGAAAGCCCATATTTGATTGGCTGAGCTTTATCACGTGATGTGATTCGCATTGGTCAGTGTTTTTCCTGCACCGCTGAACAAGAGCCGTAAATGCTGGAATAATTCCGCTGCATAAAACATGCCCATCAGAATAAAATCACAAAGGCCCGCGACCCAAAAGACCCACCAGTTGAGAATCACTGATTTAGAATAAGGGCATACAGTGAATGATATAAATCTGATGTAAAACATTCTAAAAGGCTGACATCTGCCCCTGTGCCAAACAAAAGGAAATATATATATATATATATATATATATATATATATATACACACACACACACACACTTCCAGACTGAGGGATCCTGATGACCATAGTAAAGCCCTCTAACCATTCGAGGCGCAGCTTCTGCTGCCCGCCCCTCTCTTCAGCCAGTAAACACCATGGTATCAGTCGTCCTCAAGTCGCACAGAAGCGCCACAATCCACTCATCACACTTGAATGTCCTGTCTTTCAGGGTATCTCAAACGGGAGTAAAGAGAAAATGAAAAAGGAACATGGAAAAGTAAGAAGACAGAGACAGAAGGGGAGCAGTCAGTTTGGAGAAGTAGCACAAGGGAAGGCAGCAAAGATAGGAGGGAGTGGGGGCGGGGCCAGATGGAGGGGGGAGATACAAAAATAAACTGGATTTGAAGGAATCAGCTCAGCAGTTTGCTGGGTGCTAGGTGTGGGCTCTTGTTGGGTGGGGTCCAGTTCTGGAGGGGAGGGGGTTAGGTACTGCGAGGGGTGGGAGAGGTAATGTTACAGCTCTGAGACTTGAGTAGAACGGGTAAAAGCCGGGAGGCGCTGCAGGGGCTGTGTGTGCATCAGCCTGCCAGTTTACTGGCCACCAGAGAGGGTTTCCTCTGGGGCAGGTCCTGGAGGGTGGGGATGTGGTCCCCTGTGATCTCGGTCTTCTCCGTCGCAGCTGTCGGCAACTGCTTGTTCTTTATCTTGGCTTTGGCCATGTTGTAGTCGCCAGAGTCAAAGTACTTTTGCTGTAGAGAGACAGAAGATTCACACATGAACTGCACTGCAAGGAGAAAATAAATTGCATCTTCAACACACAACGGGTTTGCTTAATTCTGATAGAATATTTTTTTTTGCAGACAAACACAAGATATAACTCACCCCCTTCTGGAGGCGTTTGCGAAGCAGGTCGGAGCCCCCGGGTTTGTGTCCTAAATTTGGGTATCTGGCCTTCAGTTTAGCCTCTTCTGACTTCTCAGATGTGATCATCTTGTCCTGAACCTCCTGAAAACAAAGCAGAGTCATTGAACATTTAGGGGGAAAACGTTTTGCTCCAAAACCACATGCAGCACAACACACAACACATTCACCACGTGTCCCCAGGCTCCCACTGAAACGTCTGTCAGCTGATGGCAGTGCAGTATAGAGATAATCTGGCTCCATGTCAAACTAATAAAGTAAAGTAACCATTTACTAAAACATAACATTTCTGGATAAAACCTACGCAACCTATTACTATATTGACCCAACAGTTGTCATTAGAGGTTCAAACCACTGCGTTTTATTGGGATCTGCTGCTCACATCAAATCAAGATAAAAGCAAGTGTATCTTCGACAGCGCCCTCACAAACAAGTCACTGTAGAGCTAACCTGTTGACCAGTGGGTTGAGTGGGTTGGACCATCAACAATATAACCGTCAGTTTGTTGTTCGTTAGAGCTGGGACGTCTAACAGCTAACTAGGTAGCAAGTTAGTAGCACGCAACACGGCGGAAGCTAAGGTTGAAATGAAAGATTCCGTTCAAGCCATAGTACAGCAATCTGTTGGGTTTAGCTGAAATAACACACTAGCATCGGAGCTAACTGTTGACACTACCTACTGTCCAGTGTGACTGTGTGTGTGAATGTCATGACAGTTAGCTTGGCGTAGCGGCGGAACCTCTGACATTCACACACACCATCCGAAACATTCCTTGTATTAGCAACCGAAACCGCAGGCCACGTAACTGGTGACATTAAACGTCATATGTCGTTATGAAGTTTGACTAATAGGATTAACAATTCTACCCCAGGGCTCAGTAATGTTACGTTAGCTGGCTTCGGTTGACATGTCAACAATAACGAGCGCGGGGCGAAGAAGCCATAAACATGTAACTGCTATTACAAAGTCAGTGCTGCACACGTTACCTTTTGGTCCACTGGTGTCTCCTCGGCTGTATGCGTTTCTTCGTTATCTTCCGACATTTCTGTATTTCCGTGATCTCACAAGCGAGATATAACGGTAGTCGACTCGAGACTAGTTGAACAAGTGATCTACAAATCCTCTGCTGTGACTTTCCGTGTACCCACACGAGTCCTGCCGACTGCCAAGCGCGCACTCCCGCACAAAAAAAAAGTACTACGTCACAGGCGGAGACACCATGCGCGTCCACGTTCGGGCACTCCTGCCTCCTCCCATAGTGCTGAGATCGGATTTGCATTGCGTAACACACCGATCAGCTGTTAGACCCATGTGCTGCAGCACAAATCCAGATTTCAGCCAAATAATCCTCAGATTTGGAGCATGATGAATGCTGCACTGACGAACACAGTGTAGTGCATTTTGTGTGTCAATATTATTTCTTCATGCAGTGCATTTAGAGACTGGAATATGCGGTAGCTCTGCTCACATTGTGCTAGATTACAGATGAATTTAGCAACACGGCATACATAAGAGAAACAAACACGTTCGGGTCAACAGCAGACTCACAGTCCGACTTTGCCACCATGCAAAAAAAAAAAGTACAAATTCAGTGAGAGTGTGCAGGTGCATTTGATAGCCTAGTGGCTCACAGTGAGTGGCCGCCATATTAACTGACCACCACCAACTGTCAGCAGTACTCTTGACTATTGTCAGCTGTTGTAGATTGCTGTGTGTAGTAGAACTCCCAATTACCATGATACATGTGTTCAGGATCTGCCACTCCACCGATATGTTGTGTAAGAGGAGTTGCCTCAGTATTTGTCCGTCCACTTATTGCCTTAATTATGATAATAAAATAAAAACGTTGACAACTTTTGCTTTATAATTGAAATATCACCTGTAGATAAACCATGTTACTGATTGTAGCATTTTTGGTTCATTATCACCGTCTGTTTTTATAATTAACCCAAAGCGGTGCCACAGCCCTGTTGGTTTCTCATAAGGTGCTGTTTGGAACCAAATTGAAAGCAGAATAACCTGTTTTGTTCCGTTGATTCCTGTGTGATTGTATGGAGATGTAGTGTAATAATAATAATAACAAAGAGACAGAGCAGCTCACAGATTGCTTTAGAAGATAGATATATTTTTTTCAGATTTGAATATTAATGTCAAAAATACATACTATGATATACAGTTTGCACTACATCATCTTAGCATGACAGACGTCACAAGTAGTAACTGAAATATTAATTTAAATATTAAATAAACTGATGGTAAGTGAATGCGTAAACACTAAACTAAGATTACTCTTTCTATTGCAACACTTCCAATAAAGTGGTTCTGTAACAGTACAAAAGTATTAGAATATTACTATTTTCTGTTTCATTTCCAGTTATGAGAAGAAAAAAAAAAAAACTCCACAGTGCACTTTTGATGTTTTGCTGTGATGCTTTCAGCTGAATGTAGCTTGATTGCTTGTTCAAACTTCTTTAGTGGTCCATGGTATGTTTTTCTTTTCAGGACGAGCGAATGATGTTGCACCACAGTCTGCCACCCGCCTCCTCTTCCAACTCCCTCTGCTCCGAGCTCAGGAATCACAGGCTTCACTTTCAGGTCAATCAATCTGCTCTTCAAGGACTTTAAACAAAAATATTTTACCATTAAAAGGGCCTTGTTTTGCATGTATACCTAAATGAATTGCGACTGAACACTGATTTATCATGTTGAGTCCGATTAACATTTTGATTTGAGTACAGTAGCCTAAACTCTGCAGACATTTTTTAAGTGTCTAACTGCTTCTGTAGACGATCACTGGTCTCTACTCTCCTGCCAGACGCTGGAGGGGATACACACAACAGCAGGAAAAACAACGACCCATCACATCTGGTAAGGCCTTCTTAACCAGGAGAACTGGATCTGAAACATACTCTATAATTGTAACCTATGACCCGAACTCTTTGTGCAGTTAACAAAGAACACCATTTCCACCAAACCCCCCCCCCCTCCTCTCTTGTCAGTTCTGGGTGACAGGAGGGATGAAACACAAGATATATTTGGGCACATGCCAGGTGAGTCTTGTGAGACTGCAGTCCTCAAATTTTCTTTTAGAGCAGTTTGTCTAGCCATGGGTTGCGTAAGAGTTTATCGCTGGCATCAGTAGTCGCCTGCCAGCTGGAGGAGGGGGGGTTATGTCTCAGCAGCGGGGAGAGAATGGTGGGTCAATAGGGGACTCTGTGGAGGACTGGAGCTCGTAGGCAGCTCCACTGTCCACCTCCATGGACTTCCTGGAAAACAGCAGACGGATGTCCCTATGGAGGTAGATCTTCCCAGACTTAGAACTATGGAACCTGGTCGAGGATTGGAGAGGGAGACGAAAGCCAGAGAGGAGAAACATCAGCAACAGTTGCTGCACGTATTCCAGTTTTGATGCGCACTAGAGATGAAAGGACAACTTACCTCAGATGAACGAGGTAGCGCAAGGTGCGTCCCTGACCGAGGGGCTTCCTGCTGGTCTGATTGGTTGTGTCACGGCGGACGGGAACAGAGAAGGTCCTCTGGCGCAGGAAGGTCTGGTGTCCAGCTGGCATGGCTCGTAGGTCGTACATCACAACAAACATCTTCACCACTGTCTTGTTGGGATTGAATAAGGTCTGAAAAGGTAGAACCGGAGAAGCATTGGGAGGATTTACACAGGTTTCTTTGTGACCCGACTTCAGCGATCTATAACAACACAACAGAACCTCACATGCTGTGAAAGATGCATGAAATGAACACCACACTATATACATATCATCCTTATAATATAATAAGTATATAGAGGATGTCTTTGAAATTAGGAAGTATAAGCACCATAAATGAATAGAAACATCACCTTAGATGATGTATTGTCCTCTATAACCACTAGGGGTTGCCCTTTCCCTTTGTTACTTGGTGTAATCTGCTCTTTGTTCTCAGCCATGTGTGCGCCACGATGCAGAGATTTCATATAAATCCATATGTTTAGATCATTTCTACATTTGTGGAAAAAGCTGAACGTTTCCTCACCACTTGAATGGTTCCTGATGGAGGTACACGGTAGCCCCTTTTCCCCAGGGACTCCAGATTGATCACACCCTGTGAGAAACACGACAACAACGGTGTCACAAACAGGCATTCAAAGGTAATACACACCAGTGTGCAGATACAGCTCTCAGCTCAAGGCTCAGACAGACAGGCTTTTTACAGTATTATTGATTGACTAACTGGAAACAAATAATCTCACCATATATGGTGAGGGAGCATTGTCATCGGATACACTGTAGAAGGACACCTCCACAGGTAAGGTCATGTGACTGGGGCAGAAGGACCCGCTGGCCCCAACCTCTGCTGTGAAACCCTCCACTAACCCTAAAGGCTCCAGGCGGTAGTTCAGCACACACTCCTGGGGAAACACAGTTCAATATTTAAATTTTTGTTTTACTTAAGATCAGATTAGATCAGATCAGATCAGATCAGATCAGATCAGATAATCCTTTATTAGTCCCACAGCGGGGAAATTTACAGGATTACAGCAGCATAGTGGATAGTGCAAACAAGAGACATAGTAGAAAAACAAGATCAAAACAAGTATTATAAATAAGTAAATAAGTAATAAAACAGTAAAGAAAGTAAAAAAAGTTAAAAAAAAGAAATCCACAATAACTAAAATATTATATATACAGACAGAATAATTATTGTATTGCACAGATGTTTAGTGTTGTGTGGTCTACTGGGAGCTTGATACTTGGTAATTGTAATTGAATTACTGTGTGTGTTTGTATGTTCTACCTCAAAGTTTCCCAGCAGACTGAGACCGACAGGTGGAGCGCTGGGACTGAACAGCTGCTGTGAGTCCTCGGTGTACCCCTCTCTCTTTGGACACACCCTGAAGGGTTAAAACACACACACACACACTCTTGTTCAACTTGTTTTCATGGCGAGATGCGTGAAAGAGCATCTTAAGATGTTTAAGGTGACAAGCATTCCTGGTGTGTCTGAATAGACCTGCGTCCAGGGTGAGATATAAATGAGCTCAGACTGAACTTAATTACTTTATTTAGTTACTCTGATGTCGTAATTTACTGAAGGAAAGGGCAGAACAAAATAATTAGTCCATTGCTCACTCAAATCTTTTGTTATATATTTTTTTTAATCAAGCAAATTTACTAGAATAAAAAAAACAAGAAGAATATATGGAGAGCACGACAATGGCTTTTACCCGCCTCAGCCAAACTGACAAGACGTTGCCCGGCTGCTAAAATGAACTTTACACGCTGAAGCCCAAACTCTAAAAGCATCTTCTATCAAAAGGAGCACTACGTTACCACCCACATCTGCTGTGTGTAGGCAGCGCCATGAAGCTCCGTGTATATGAAGCCAGCTCAGTTCTGTCTGCCATTTTGAGCAGAATGTGTGCGATTCTAGATGCAGCCACAGTACAGCGGAGCTTCAGCAGGTGGCAGCGTGTCAGCAGAACGGGGCTGACCTAACCTTAGCACTCAGAACAACACTCTTTTTGTCTGATCTCTCAACAAAGACAATACTTCTCAAACCTGCTGCTGATTCAAGGCTATGTCAGCGTGTTTGGTTTAAACAGACCTCTCTTATATAGATCCCTTATACACTGGTCCTATGACTTTAGATGGCCTGATTCGTACTAGTGGTGAACAAAAAAAAAGAAAAAAAAAAGTGCCTTGCTGGCACTTACACATAGTAACAGCTGAAATGTTGTGTAGTGAGAAAAACAAGTTTTAAAATGATGCTGCAAAGTATGAGTAACTTGTTCCAGGTGGTACTATAATAAACAGATGACGTGGGAGGCAACTGTAAAACAAAACAAAAAATGTTGTCTTTTAACTGTTACTAAGACTGCATTAAACCCGTGAAAGTATCCCAGCCTTATCCTCGTGGACAAACTGATTTGGAGTCTGTTAACTATAGTAACAAAAAAGGTCCCAGGTGAGAAAATGTGTACCTTTTCCCATAGGCCCAAGGCAAACCCTTACAGCCAGCCAGAGAGGTGTCCAGATCAAAGTAGCCCGTTTGGTTTTTCCTCTGAGGAACCTGCAGCACACAAACGACATGATTAAACACAGAGCAACTTTCACAGTATCTAGGTCAGAGCGTGGACTATAAGATATACTGTATATTGACAATCTAGGGCTTGTCTTGGCTTTTGTAAAAGATTCAAACGGCATCAGAAAGATTAACCGATTGCAAAGTATTAAAGGTACGACAAAAATGTGTGCAATATGATGTCATGATGTGTATGTGAAAACAAGTGAGCTTGTGTGTTGGTGAGACCGTGTGACACCGAGTGTCTGTGTGTAAATTCTAGTGTTTACATGCATGAGTGAGACCGATCAGAAGGCAGGAGACTGTGATGATGTAGGAGTGTGTTAAATCTGACAAGCTTACTGAGGCACAGATGAGTCATGTGCCCCACCTGCCTATGTGAGTGTGTGTGTGTGTGTGTGTACATTAACCTTGGCTTACAACTCAGTGGACCAGCAGCAGCAACAGCAGCAGCAATAAAAGCAGCTGCCAGATACTTCTAAGTCTCTTTACGACGAGCATTCACAGGCTCTGGTGAAAGTACTGTGAGTAATGCTTCAGATGGCTTGAAATAAAGGGCAGTGAGTGTGGTGTTATGGCAAACTCAACTGCCCGGACACCGACAATGACCGAGTCAGTAAGTGTCTGTGACTTGGAGCCTGCATGTTAGCGGTATCTTAACAAAAGCACAGTGACTGTGTTTCTTACAGGGCTGGAGAGCAGAGGCAGGCCAGTACAGGGGTGGAAGGCTTTGGTCGCTGTAGCATCCGAAGTGTGGCGATTCTGTTTCTTCCAGCTGTTGCAGGGGCGAAGCGGAGACGGGCTGTGAGGTCGCTGGAGAACAGAGATGGAGAGAGAGAGAGAGAGAGAGAGAGATTGGGACAGTTTGCAAGTAAACTGAAACGATCTGTATTCATCCAAGCACGTTCTCATATATCATATGTCGTCTTGATTACCACTGACGTCTCATCCGCTCCCAGCAAAACACTTATTATCACTGAGCAGCGTCTATAAACCAGGAGGTTCATTCTAGTTTGACGAGCTAAATTGGAAAAATGTATTATTGCCTGTAGCGACCTATAATTTCTGAAATTAAGTAACAGTCCTTTAGTGGATAATATATACCTCTTATAGAATATAATTAAAAAATATAGTTGAACGTTTTCGGAAATACACTTATTCTCTTTCTTGCTGACAGTTAAATGTTTGATATCACAATAAATATGAGGATAGCGGCAGCAGCCAGTTAGCTTAGCTTAGCACAAACAGTAAGACTAGCGGTTTCCCTGTTTACCGTCTTTGTGCTACGCTAAGCTAACCGGCTGCTGGATGTACCTTCATGATTACTGTACAGACATGAAAGTGGTATCGTATTCTCTTCCAACTCTCAGCAATAAAGCGAATAAACTTGCCAAAATGTTGAGCAATTCCTATTTTAGTGATGCAGTTCAACCAAGGCTCCTTTAAACAGGGATAGGGCACGACAAATAATAACTGCAGATTAGTAAATGGGCTGTCACTCAAGCGTATATGCACAAACAATGTCCTTTAAAGTGAGGAGTCCCTTACCAGGACAGTAGACGGGGGAGTCATGTCTGGACTGGAGGTGTTGTATCCACACATCGAGGGTGCCTGGTTCTCATCCTGCAGGGCAGAGGCCTGGGCTGGTGCACAGAACTGCATCTGGGACTGAAGCTGAGGCTGAGGCTTGCTGTGGTTGTGGCTTATGTTACAGTTCATGGCTGGGCTGGCATCATTGCAAATCCAACTAAAGATCTGGGCATTCCTTGGGCTGTTCTCAAGGACATGGGAGGCAGAAGGGGTGTCATGGCTGCTGGGTGTCCTGACTACGAGCTTTTCCTGTGGGGGAGTTCGTAAACGCCGACCAGCCTGGGCGTGGGACTGGCCTTTGAATGAGGGTTCTTCAAGTGTAAAGTGAGCACCATTTTGGGCCCTGGGACAATGGCATTCGGTCCCCGGATCACCCCGGGGCTCGTCTGTGCAAACGGGTGCATGTGTGGCAGCGGTGCGAACGCTGCCTCTGTCAGTTTCATGATGGCTGGGTATGTGGCCGTTGGCGGCAGTGTGTGAGGCCTGTGGGACGTGTGTGGTGTGCGAGTATGTGCGGACCGTGTGTGTGACTGTTGTCGTGTGCGTGTGGTGCAGATGGCTGCTGCCGCTCCTGCTGTGCCTCGGGGACAGAGAGGGGACGGACAGTCTCTCCTGGATGAGTCTAGTTATGTCTTGTACTGCCTGGGCGATCAGGGAGTCGTCTCTCTCCCTGTCCTTTTCATTTTCCTTCTCGTTCTCTTTCTCATCCTCTGCGTCTCCTGTCTCGGTCATTTTCAGCTTCCTGCACGCTGCAGGTTTAGGGGAGGCGCACTCCCATTTGCTGAAGGAAGTGTCAGTCACGGGCGTGTTGAAGTGGCCGGGCCACACGCGTCCCACAGACTCATAGGGCGGTACCTCGGGCTCTTTGGTCTTACTGGCAGTTATGTCGTCATAGCTGTTGCCCCACACGGCTTTGGGAGGGTTGTCAGAAGCAAAAAGGACAGGGGGTAGTGGCGGTGCTGTAGGGTCGCAGAAGTTGAGCCTCTGTGCGATGCGGGCAATTACTTCCTGTCTCTCATGCAGCAGGGAGCCAATCAGTGGGTTTGTTTCGTTTGCAGGCCTTGGGGAGGAGCAACGCGGCGGCTCAGCCAAGGAGAAATTCTTAAAAGCTCTCAGTGGCTCAGGGATGGACCTCTTTGACCTATCACTGCTGTTGGTGCCAGACCCATAATCCTCCACTTGTGTGGGGTCAGATGAACCATTGAGAGCCGAGTACAGCCACTTCCCTGCCTTGCTTGTGGGAAGTGGAGAGGGCGAGTGGGAGCGGGAGGGCGTGGGGGAGCGAGAGGACCTGTGGAACCGTGGAGAGCCCTGACGTTGGGGGATGTTGACCTGCGGAAGCCCTCCATTCTGATATGTGTAGTCCTCACCTGGCTCCTTCTTGCTGTAAGGAGAGGGAACAGCCGTGTGGGGAAGGCTATTAATGGGGATGTTGTTGATGGGGAGATGAGGAATGGGTAATCCATTGAGGAGAAGGCCAGACATGGGGTTGGAGCTCTTGCTGTACATGTTAGAGTTGTGAAGGAGGTCGTCTTTGCTGGGGTCCTGGCTCTTTTTGTGGGTGGGCAGGCCACCATGGCTGTTGAGGTTTGGGTTGAGGCTGGCGGTCTTGCTGTAAAGCGGAGGCAGGCCGGTATGGATGCTGCAGGCCAGGGTGGGATAGGTGGGTTGGCGTGGGAGTGACTGGACACGGACCTGCAGGGCAACACTCTGGGACACATCTGGGACCGGGAAAATGTGTTCTGAAGGCGGCTGGGAGAACTGCCACACCAACTCCTCATCAGCAGCACTGATCCTGTTTGACAGAGACAGCGAGAGAGGAGGAGAGAGAGAGAGAGAGAGAGATTCACACGGCATCGTTGACTTTTAAATCTTAAAATATCCAGGAAGTGTCAGAGCCTCCAGAGATTCAGTTTTACTTCTACCGATTACATTTTTCAAAACAAAAAGTTGAGAAGAAGACTACTTTAGATCAAGTGTCCTGTGGCTTTAACAATCTGGTGCAGCAAACCACCGATGTCCAAAGTAATCATTGAGTGTTATGTCTGACCTGTAGAGGATGTTTCTTGGGACGATACCATGGGAGGCGCTGAGCCAGGCGCTGAGCTGAGAGAAGAAGACGTAAGAGCGAACAGCCAACAGCAGCGTCTTCTCCTCAACGACGCGATCACCGCTTCTATTAGAAACACAGTTAAAAAGAGGAGGAAATGTGCCAGTATGTCAGGTTAATGAGTTCAAGGATGTGGGGTTTTTTTTTTGTACACAATTTTCCCATTTCTACACGTCAGTAGGAAAGTGGGCCAATTTGTAAGGCTAATTAACCATCTGAGTGCCAAGTTTAATATTTTAATTTTTTGCATTTTACACCTTTTTTAGCCGTCACCTTTTAGATATTCTGTACATTACAGAAACAATAAAACCTGCACGGAATGCATTTATTAAACACAAAAAAAGTAGGGATTTCACAGCTGTTTTGGGGGCTAAATAGCGTTTTCTTTGAATACAGCCGTTTAACTACAAACCTTTTAACTAAAACATACCATGTTTGTCTTGTAAACAGCAGACTTTAAACTAAATGCTGGAAAGCATATTCTCCTTTCTATCAATACAACCGGACAACATCTCTCTTCCAGCATTACCCATATTTAAATAGTAAGATCATGTGTGTATATGAGCCTCACTGTCTTGGGACTGGCTGCAGGGTCCATCTCTCCAGCAGCAGAGCGTCTCGTTTGATGATCGGGTCGCTGATGGGGTCGCTCGGGGGGCACTCGTCACCATAGCAACAGTCTGGCAGGAGCATGACCTCGATCATGATGGGGATGCTGTTCCTCCAAAGCAGGATCACCTCCGAACGGGTTCGCCTCGCCTGCAGACACTGGACACACAAAGGTGGAGGGTTAGTGTTCGTTACTGAATGTCAACACCCGGGCCTTGAGCTTCAGGGGCAAAGCAGATGGGACCCACAAAGAGATGAATGTCTGAGAGATATTATTTTGGTCACATCTCAGTTAAAAGCCATGTTATAAATGCTAGCGTTTATAACGTGTATAAGGTCTAGTTTTTGTACAGTTTGAAAGAGGTGTGTGTGGTGTCTTGGGTGCCGAGTTCAGAGTTATCAGTTATCACTAATATCTCAAAAACATCAAACAATATGTCAAATGTGCATCCCGTTGCATAAGAGGGCCTAAAATAAAAGGCTCATGACTTGAATGACGCAAATGAAGCAGCAACAACAACCTCTAGTGAAAGGAGAATACAGTGCCTTCTGTTCACACTTTAGGTGTGTGTGTGTGTGTGTGTGTGTGTGTGTGTGTGTGTATATGTGTGTGTGTGTGTGTGTGTGTGTGTGTGTGTGCGCGCTACCTGGGGCAGTTTGTCGCTGCATTCATGCTTGTGAAGAGGCGGCATGGCCGACTGGGCTGGCGGACAGTGCAGCCCCTCGGTTCTGCCCTTCACAGAATATTCTGGCGTCCGTCCCTCTGTGATGAGCAAGGTGAGAAACACCAGGAACTCCTCGGCATCGTACTCAAAAAACTCCTCCGTTGCATCTAGGAGAGGCAAGAGAAACAAGGAGGGTCAGCGGAGCTTTTCAAATCACTTCACATCCAAACAGAAAAACAAGGAACCAATCGGAGGAAAGCAGCAGGTAAACTACTAATTGGGGGGGGGCAATACAGATGCAAACAGAAAGCCGCCTGCATTGACATGTATTTACTCCCATTTACATCTGAATGGGTTTCACCGCAGTAGATAATAACCTTATCTACTGCGGTGACACCCAAAGACTTGTTTAGAGAAGGGGGGGGGGAGGGATGACACAACTTTTCCAGTTTGACTGCTTCAGAGGAATATATTTAGACCTCCCATGTCAGCTGAGCAGAGGGGTGAAGCCACACACTGTATCTCGCTTATACAGTACACACACACACACACCTGCATATAGACAATGCTCACACTGACGTCATTCACAGTCATTGTGAAGAACACTTACAAACAAAAAAACAGAACACGAGGACAGAGAACAACAGAAATAGTAGCGTCAAGCTGCACCACCCGGTGCGCCACCTATTTTGCCAGGGTGGGGTTGGGCGAGGCTAGCATGGTGACCAGGACCTGGCAGGACAGGGAGCTGAGTCAGGAACAGACTATTCCCCTCTGAACCAACAGCAAGACTCAGAAAGGAGACCAACAAGGAATACTCGTCTGGTTGTCGCGTTCAAATTATGGCTCATTCTGAGCCACCCTGCCGTGCCCTGCTAATCACAATAACCAGGTTTAGAGGAGTTTGACCAGGGTCGAGATGGGGGCGGTATTATTAGGTCACCCCCTAACAAAATCCCGGTCTGTTTGTGTTGTAATTGAAGCTAAGATCTAAAGTCGGGTATTTTTAGCACGATGTTGAGGCACCCGTCTTAGCGCTCTTATCTCCTGCACTCCTCCAGAGAAAACTCCCAGAATCCCGCAGGAGGTCAGCTGACACACCACAGCTCTGAGAATCACAGCTTTCTTTCTTTACAGCACACAAGAAGAGACACTTATGTAAAGAAGCCGCCTGCCTACAATCTCGAGCCCTCCCCCTGCCTTCATTTACATCGGAGTCAAACACATTTTAGGTCACGATGATGTGGATACTTTTTTCATATTTTAATCATTTTGAGGATGTCACGTCCTCATAAGTCTAGAAGTACAAAATAGACACAAACACACACACACACGCACACCCTGTCCTCCTCACACCAGAGCCAGGCTGGCCAGAACAGAGTCCCTCTCAGCTGGCTCTGCAGAAGTGTGATCTACGAGCTGAGCTGCTGCTGAATGTGTGTGTGTGTGTGTGTCTGTGTGTGTCTGTGTGTGTGTGTGTGCGTGCGTGTGTACATATCGCAGTGATCCAGCCAGTCACGCACATTCCTTCTCAGGGAACTCCTCCTACATGCCTTTGAGCTGCTGCTGCACGTGGAGAGAGGCACAGTCCAACACAAAACATGAGGAGGGAGGAGAGGAGAGGGGAGGTAAGGAGAGGGAGGGGGGGGGGGGGGGGGGGAGGGGGTGTCTGTTAGCCAGCTGTAGGCTTAATAAGCGCAGGGTGAAAGGGATGAAGGCGACATTCAGGGACAATCTCCTTCTCTTCGTGGGCTGGAATCGGAAAGGCTTGAACAAAGGGAGCAACGGTGAGAGAGGAAAAGGGAGCGAGGGGAATAGAATGTACGACAAAGGTCAAGTGTCAGGGTCACAGAGTCCCTCACCTTCACATGATGGGGGGGCTTGAATGTACGAGATACACAGCAGTGTAAAGTGTAAAGTGTTCCCAGTTCACACTGGGAAAGGCTGCGGTTCCTGGTCGTATTTAGGTAAATTGTGCTCAAGGTGACGCTCCAAGAAGGAGGCCAGAAGCAGAATAGAAAGGAAGCATGGATGGATGAAGGAAGGGAAGTGAAAGAGTGATTAAGGGAGCAGCGGAAAACAGCCTTTGTCAAGCTGTGTGCTACAAGCAGAGCCCTGATGATGTGTGCATTGTGGGTTTCAAATTGCTGCTTTCTAGGAAAGGCAAACCCAGGAAAACATACATACACACTGCTAGAATACATAACAAAAACACACGTGAAGACACAGTGAAAAAACAAACACACCATCACCAAACATGTGAACCAACCCACTGAAAACATACAGACACACACATACACACACACACAGCAACACACACACATGCAGTGCAGGACAAAGGACTAGTGATGGAGGCTTTGGATAAGGGGCCCTGCCCATAGATGAGAGCTGTCATTCTTTAGGGCGTCGTGACTGAATAGAACATTCCTATGAAGCCTATACATACATACACACACACACACACAGACACACACACACACACACACACACACACACACACAAAGAAACACAGCCTAAATGGAAGCTGGGAGGTGATCAGGATGCAGGACAACACATAAAAGGCAGAGAAGCAAGAAACCTTTCCATAGACATGGAAAGACAGATCTGTGTTCAACATTCAGAAGCACATTTACAGAACTGAGACCCAGTTTCATCAGCTTGAAATAATCAAAACTAACAATCCGATTGTAATATTCAAGAGAGAAAACCCGGATGTTTCTTCAGCTTGACGCAGAGCTCTTTAGAGTCAAATCAAATGGTACAAATATTTAATATCATTTGGGAAGTTATGTAACAATCCGGGTTGTTTACCAATCATTACGCCTCACAAGCGGGGCTCAATGTTTCTCTCTTTCTCCAACTTGTTTTTGAGCCTTCTCTGTCTGCACTGTGTGTACATCATTTTTTTTTTCCCCAACCCTGTGTGTAAAGTCCACTGGTCTCCATGCATGCAGTTTGAGAAGTACCATAGCAACTACTAGCACAGCTTGAGAAATGCAAACTCAATGGAGGAAAACATAATCAGGTTTAGGTCCACTGCTTAAATAAGAGGCTCTGCTGATGCATCCTGCACAATACCGACCCAAACCCAAGCACATGAAACACAACGCTACACTGGTCAGACTCTTTTCCATTGTGCGTGTGACCTCTCCTCCATCCCCCGATAATGTGTGATCTGAATTATGTAACGGCTCGGATTTAGATTCAGGCATCTTATTATTAGACCTGTGACCGCCTGCCACCGAATGCAGCTGGAGTCCCGCCAACGTGATCGCCTGGTTGGACCTGTATACACACACACACACACACACACACACACACTAACACGCGAACACACACACTAACACGCGAACACACACACACACCTCTCAGCTTTCTCCGTGTCCTCGGGCCAAGAGATCAGTATAGAGTCATGTGGAATGGAAAAAGGCCTACCGGACAAGAGTGTTCAGAGTAAACACGCCTGCAGTGCACACTGTAACACACTGAGGAGTGATTCATCATTACCTAAGACCTGTCGGAGAGGCAAATGAGTCAAACATGTCAGTGCCTGGTCCAAGTGGTTATGGCGGCGAGTGAGACTCTGAAGCTTGTCGTTTGAATACATGCTGCTGGATTAAACAGAGAGCCAGATGGGAAGACGGACAGAAGGAGAGAGAGAGAGACACTAAAGTGGGAGACACGTTCATATAAGCCGACCCATTAATCTGTGCACTGCGGGCACACAATCACTGCATGGTTGGCCCTCTTTCTACTGCAAACGCTGGTCTGCTGCTCTGCAAACACACACACACACACACACACACTCAAACAGTCACACACATATACTCACAGCTAATTTGAATGCTGTGCAAGAAGCCATATGGCAAAAACCACTCCCGTCCGTCCTCTGTTGAACCGGTGCGGCTCACTATGTCTGTAATTTGTTTGCGACCGCGTTTCATTCAAATGAAGCAGAGAGCACAGCGAGAGTCTAGCTGGTCTTTCCTCATTAGTGATCCGTCTGTGTTGGGGGGGGGGGACGAGAGACAAAAGCCAGCGGCAAATGAGAAAAGAAAAAAAGAAAAAGTCACAGATCAAGGCCGTAGCCGGAACAAAACGCTGATGAGCGCACCTGTGGCTAGACTACTGGTTATCAAAGACTACAGCGCTACACACACACACACACACACACACACACACACACACACGATATTATACTGCAGCAACCAGGGAGAGACGAGACATACTTCAGAGGGAGAGAGAAAAGACAGAGGAGCAGTCTAAAGGGCAGATAGGAAACACGCACTGTTAGTTGAAAAGGCAGACAGGAAGTCAAATTAACGAGGTTTCCAGTTAACCGTTTGTTAGGCGAATGTCATGCAAACGTTTGAAACCTGGCAGAAAATAAGTGAATTGGGCAGCATTTACACCATCTGAGTTGACATAATCTTTCCAAATTTCAAAACCCAAGAAAAATGATGTGCTTAAAATGACAAAAAAATGATCGTTACTGTTCTTGTGTGACAGCTCGTAAAGATGAAAACATACAAGTCTATATGTTGTGGTAGTGGTGGACAAATGTATTACAGTCTAAAGCGACCTTTAAACTTTAAACTAACACAGAACTGAACAAAAAAAAACCTGCACAAGAATCAGAGAAACAAGGCAGACAGGAAAACACAGAGACGGGCTGAAAGACAGAAGGACGAGTAAGCTGAGTTTATAGGGACAAATCACTAAACAATAGGGCGTTCAAATTCTACTTGACTTTGTATAAAATATCCAAGCGTAATATTCAGATCAATTTAAATGTGTGACAAAAATAAACACTTCAAAGAATGGCTAGAGTGGTACACTTGTCACTGATTTGTCCCAGTTCACTGGCTGTGAAAGTAAACAAATAACTGTCCACACTAAAGGCCCTCACTGCTCCAATGAGTCCATTTTCTCACAAAGATAAATAATAAAACTAAGAGAACAAAGGTCGGTAGAAGTGGACCAATTCCTTCATGGAAAAACAGCACAGCGTGCACACCGGAGGGTTTTGAAGATGTTAGACTGGCTCTGTGTTTAAAATCATCTGGAGGTCCTTACTTGATATGATTTAAGACATTAATAATTTGTTTCTGGGACCTGCAGTCTGTAGATAAGCAGCCTGCCCGGAGGCTGTGTGCTCGAGGCATTTGCAGGCAGCTTCCACACAGCAGAGGCAGCAAGTGTGCTGAGCTCGCTGAGGTGTGTCGGCTTAACACACAATGATATCAAGCTCCTTCGGAATGGAACTGAACAGTGACGGTTCAAGGTTCCTTCCAGACTGCAAATTCCTCATTCTGATCAGGTACAGCACCGGATGTTCTTCACGGGAAACAACTCAGAGCTTTATTAATATATATATATATATATATATATATATATATATATATATATATATATATATATATATCTCTGCAAAATCCTTTGCAAACAATTCTGCCATGTTTTGCATTCGCAGGAATCTCAGCTGCAACAAACAAAGCACTTCTAAATTCTCCCTAAATTGCTCAACAACTCACCAGATCGTGTTCATCTCTTGACCTGTGCGTGACTGGAGGGAGCAGAAACTGACACAGATCTAACTTTAACACCAGTTCTTATTCTTATTCTGATGCGTGGGACTTTGTTGGATGAAAAAAAAAAAAAGTCAAACACGCTTTTATGCATGCATGCTCGTACAGTCACCAGCAAAAGTGTGTCATCGTACGAAAGACCACAGAGGCAACATTGTTTGTGTTTGCAAATGGTTACCCTGAGAATAGAGAGGCAAAATTGCAGTTTCAATTCTAAGTAAGAAAATTTGAGATGTGCAGCCCTAAAACACACACACACACACACACACACACACACACACACACACCTGCACTTCTATCACGAATACACAGAGGCAGAATGGGAGATTACACCGACAGTTCTTCCATGCCAAATCTCTTTACTGCAGCCCCCGGTAAGATAAATATAGACACAACTTGGTAGCTCTCTCTCTCTCTCTCTCTCCCTCTCTGATTGTTAAAGGGCAGGTTCTTAAAATCAATTATTTGATGACTTTGTGATGGTGTCTGCATGTTAAAAAGGGGCTGATGTGGTGAATGCCTGAAGTCAGGAGTGGGAATCTCTCTGCACCTCACGATTCGATTCCCGATGGCTACGATGCGATTATAAAACGATCATCTATTCATCTTGATGCATTAAAAAACAATTATATACACGATTTGCTATTTTTAAAACACTGCATATTTATAATGATTCATAATGTAACAGATTCATTCACTTCCATTATCTTTTATTAATTCATTATTTGTAACAAAATTACGTCTGTTGCGTTCAGGGGTCGCGGTTAAGAATGGATAGCGCAGCGTCGCAGAATTGTCACAGGCGATCACAACGTTGAGAATTGAGTTTGAAATATCCGATTATTGAGTTTTCTGCAAGAGAGAATGGAGAGGCATCTTAAGAATCGATTTTGAAACATATGTCATACTGGGTTCCTATGATTTCTATGTTCTGTAGTTAGTAGGCGAAGTTAAAAATCACAAAAGGAGCTACCCTAAAATCCACCCGATGTGTTGTACACTATGCAGCTATCCCAAGACTATGAAAGCACACAGCCAGTTTAAGGGTTTTCAAATGCGTTGGTGGCAAAGCAGGTGGCAGATCTGAAGTGTCAGCAGCTCTGGCCACTGCTTTTCACCACCATGGGAATTCTTTGCAATGCAGTCTTTTCTGTTCCACAGCCAGTTCTGCAGTCCGACTATATTTGGAGACCAGCTGGTCTGCAACACCAACTGAACTGCATCTCCTTTTCCCCATCTGAAGGGTTTCTATGAGCACATCACAACAAACGTGCAAGACAAGATAACTCCCAGGCCCTAAAGAGAAGCTACATAAGACTGTATGTACTGTATGCATCCATCCACTCTATGGATACATGAATGTGTGAACGTATGTACAGCCAACTTTATAACGTTCCGAGGATCCACGGACATAACTTCATCTGCTATTCAGTAAAAGTTGTGCTTACACAACACTGTTTACAGATATTCTGTGAAGTATTTTGCTTGTTAGCGTAACATGTTGTACTTCAGTCAAAGCACCCTGAAACCCAAGACAACACACAAGTGCTCCGAGTGCAAGCATAGCGTTTGTCCTCTTCAAGATGTAGTACTGTATACCAGCCGATCTTTCACACTGACGTTACAACTTAATTGCAAATTCTGGTAGTTCTGAGGTAAGGTGGCGACTGCTACTGCTTAGTCTTTTCATGTTCCTCATAACGGTGTTGAAAGGCAGAAAAAAATAAACCAGTACGACAACAGACCAAGGAGTCTTGAGGCGTCTATTTTTGTAGTCTAGCAATGGTGTTGTCATGACTTAAAGCATATTGTGTCTTTCAGACCGGCAAGAGATGCCTGTAGGTTTGAACAGCTGATATATTTTTAGGGGGGCAGATGGTCACCAGCTAAGAATATGAAGCCTGAGATATTTTCAGCAGCTCGACATTTTAGATTACTTCATAATAAATAAGTTGAGAATCTACAAACCCCCACGAGCCAACGCGATACTACAGTTAACTGAGCCCCGTGGCAAAGCAATACAGCATCACTTGTCCTTTTAAAGTCTGCGTCTTTGTACGCGACAGTGAGCTGCAGCTTGACAAGTGTTTAAAGACAATTAACGCTCCTGTTATGCTCTGTTAGTGTGTGTTTTATGACACACATTGTGTATATATACATACAGCATATGCCTGTGCGAGAGCACGTCGTTGTGCTTTGACTGTATACCATGTCCTTGCGTTGTACACAGAGACTGCCTGTTGTGTGTCCGTTAAGCTGTTTATGTGATCGTACTCGCGGGTGTGTTGCGCTCCGTCTGTGTCGGCGTGTACGTTATCGTCAGTGTGTCTCGCCGTTTATGTTCCTCTTGTGTCTTTTTGTTCTCCAGAGGTTTGCTGCTAAATTACCAATCGTAATAACAGGGTCAGCTGTGTTTTCCATTGCGTTTCATAACATAGTCACTGCCAGCTCACCTTTCCTGTTTTTGTCTGCCTTTTGTTACAACATTAAAAGAAAAAAACAACACTGGAAGTGGTGGTGAAGTCTGCCAAGAAACTGCCGTGTTTTTGCCAGAAGATTTTTAAGAATGGTAAGGAAGAGACAGTTTGATGTGTTTGAAATGAAAACATTTGTTTGTTAAATGACTGCTTAAAGACCATGTGACCCCTGGTGTTTTAAATTCTACTTTTAAAGTTGGCTATGAGTAAACTAAGGCCGTTGTCTGTCAATCACTAGTTGGTACCACAAAGTTTTGTTATGGTCAGCGTTTCCATTAGTATGTGCTCCTCTAGCCTTCCTCAATACATTCCCAGTTTCCTCCCACTTCATTAAAATCTATAGACTTAGGATCTATGATGTGTGTGTGTGTGTGTGTTTCTCCCACTCTACAACACAAAGGGGCAGATTCAAAGCCCACGTAGCAACAAGCCCTGATTGGCTGAGAGGCCTTAGTACACTTCCAGCTGAGGAAGAACCATTCTTCTGTTTTGTGAACTCAGCTGCTGTTATTCTCCCACTGCCAAAAAACAAACACACACACACACTCAACCCAGACAGACCCACCACCATGCCCTCTCTCTGACACGCATCATTGTCAGCCATGAAGAAAGCTGTTGTTTAGAAGCTCAGCAACGAGCGAGCACACTATTGAAGTCACATGGTAAACAAGCTCTGAGCCTGTGGAAAAAACTTTTCGTCGTGAGCCATACGCACTTCACCGACAAAACTCATCTCAGCTGAAGAGGGAGAAAGTAACTAAGGCTCGGTCTGACCTAGGACCCGATTCTAGAGAGCATCCATGTGCTATGTCTATCAATTACTTCTTTCACTTAGTTCTTTACATGTCTCACTTTCCCGTACGGCTTTTCTGAAATGGCTATCGAGAACAAACATCCCATATTTTACTAACATAGCTGCGTATTTAGAATTAGTAGGTCATCTATTTTAAACTCACACTTGCTGCAGTTCATTTCTGTTGAGTCCGTGCACACAAATCCCGGTAAAATCACTTGTGCTGTTCAGCTTTCTTACAGCATCAGGTCGGTTCGGTTTAATGAAAGCGGCAGAAACAATGGCAGCCTATCACGGTTAGGTAACAGCGGCTGACCGAGTGCTGCATGCCTTTAACCAGGCCGGTTACAGCCTTTGTTTCAGATAAAAAAAATACTCTCTGCCAGCTCCTGACCACAAAGGCTGTAAATTAAAATCCCCGACCTTGGTTAGGAATGATTTACAGTATGCTCTCTTCAACTTCAACAACCATAGCAACTGCAGTCCTTGAGTCAGGTACTTGAAGCCGCTGTTATTCAGACGAGTTGCTCGGTGGCTGAATGAGGCGGACTGGTTTCACACGGACAGCTTCTGAGTAAATGTCAAGCTGAGAAGAAGCTGAAGAAAATGCTGTGCGCTGTAAACTTTCAAGAGATTTTATAAATGACTCATGAATACTTAATGAGGTAGGCATACTAGTGGCTAAAGAGGACTTAAGTGCATGTGTGACATTTACATGGTCATAACAACTCATCGCACCGCTCTCTCCTCAATCTTCCTCTCGTCTTTCCTGAAATGTTAGAAAAGTTGATCTTCAGACGCAGTGACCTACGGGTTGTTGTACTTAGTAGATCCCCGTAGAACCAGGTCCTGCTTGTTCTAGCGTTACAATGCACACGAGAGTTACAAACTCTCACATTTTCATTTGATAGAAATGCCACAAAGTAGTGAATGGACACCCCGATATTATTGGGCAAGAACAACATCAACATCTCTTTATTAGAAAATGTTCTGGAAGCTCGTTTTTTTACTCTGCAGGCCACTTAACTTAACTGTGTGCACAGACAAAGTCTCCTCGACCACTTCCTACCTCCCATTATGGGAACGTCCGACACTAAATATTTCCTAGAGCAGCTTCAATTTCAGCAAGCTGCCCGATGGTATCTACAGGACACTAGGGCAGTAGGACAAACCAGCCTCTCTCTGTAACCAAAGGCCGCCCTGTCCAACATGAATGCACAGGCCTTTGACCTCTCCTGTGCTGCGCCCATGCCAATTTCTGGAAAGGAGAGTCCAAAATGAGCAACCCGAGCAGCGTAACGAAAAGTGTGTCAGTTGTGGCACAAGCCGGTCGAGGGAGGGGGGGGGGCGGTGGTTAACTGGAATTAACCGCTTCGGACAAAAAAGCCAAAGTCTTGATGTGCCGAGAAAAAAAAAAAAACCCTCAGTGCATTCTCTTACTGAATGATTCATCTGCCACATAAAAGGCCATCGAACAGCTCTGGTTCACCTTCTCTCCTTTCAGGTGCTCCTCACCTTTCACTAGTTTACCGTATTACATGTATTTATGATCTAGAACTACCTTTTCTAAACAACATTAACAGTATGTCTCCACAAAAAAAAAACCACTGCGTTAAAAGGAGGAGAAAAAAAACCAGATTATTAACCCGGTTCAACAGGACAGACTGACTGGCAGCATTGAAGCAGCACTGGGGGTGAAAGGGGAATCGCCTCGCTCATTATTGAGGCCTGTTGGCCTGAAAGCGATGAGATGAGACAATGGAGAGAAGGGCAGGGGATAGTTGTGACGAGTCTCAAATTTAGTTAACCTCACGCTCTTGTGAATAAACAATGTACAGAGACTTGGGAGTTTGTGTAAACTTGATTCTATTACTTTAAAGGAATAGTTCCCATTAGAGATGGATCAATTATCGCTCCATGGATATTATTTTTTGTCTTGTTTAATCAGTATTAGTGTACTCCCAGAGTGAAAGCACAGATTGCAGGCCTTAGAAAACTCTTTAATCCAACTGTCTTTTTTTTCTTTATTTCCTCATTAATTTAAGAGAAATTCTGCTGCCATTGTGCTTTATGAACACTAATGAGAGCTAATGTTTTTAATGTCTTCATCCAGCAATCAATATATGCACGCTGATCAATCTGTCAGGCCCTACTGTCACCTACTGCCTTTGTGTGCTTTAGATAGTAAGTCAAGCAAGATCTCTTTCTGTCAATAAGCTCTTTGTTAAGATATGATCTGCAGATAGTGGTGGTGGAGGTGTTAATGTGCCGAGGTGTTACAGTAGCTAAAACTATGCGACGTGACTCAGAGGACGGGAGAGAAAAAGAGAGGAGGGGAGAGGGAGAGACCAGAAGAGAAGACCAGTGTAGTGACGGGGGAGAACGTTCATTCACTATAAAATGTCAGAAAATGGTGAAAAAGGTTGTTCAGCGTTTTCCAAAGATAACGTCTACAAATGTCTTGTTTGGCCCACAGCTCAAAGATATTTAGCTTACGGTCATAGTAGAGTGAAGAAACCAGAAAATACTCACAATTGAGAAGCTGAAACCTGTTTTTCTGACAAAATGACTCAAAACCGATTAATTGATTATCAAAATAGTTAAGACATTAATTTAACAGTTGACAACTAAATCGATTAATTGCTGCAGCTCTAGAGGTCAACAGCAAATCATAGTTCATGAAGTCTCTATACTACACGTTTGTACTTTTTAGCTACTTCATTCACACCCTCAGATGAAGAGGAGACATAACCGAAGACAAACTTAATATGCCAAAAGACAGACAGAAATAAAGACACAGAAACGCACAAAAAGAGACATCGCTCCCACATCTACACCACCCGTACCAGGAGAACACCACAGGGTCCAGATGGCTCTTCCTGGTCCTGCAGAGGCGGCTGCCGGTTGGCTACGAGGAGCCACGGGGGGCGGGAGGATGTGTGACGAGCACACCAGCAATAATGACATCACTGGCTCAGTGGCACCCTGGCAGCAGAAATGCGACCCAATGCCGCTACTCTCAGCTTTAGCCGGTCCAACACTAAGTCTGGGCGGTGTATTTATACGTGTCCGTACAGCTCGTTAACACCGAGCCGCGATACAGAAGAGCTGTACTAAATGTGTAAGGATCACTGTGCACTTGTCCTGAAGAAGGGTCGGTGTGCTAAATAAAATGTTCTAGCATTACTGGACTGGGAGGACTGGGCGTCCAAATCCAATATAGCGGATCTCGGCACGGCTAGGCTACTTACAGTCAAACCTGTCACAACATTTATTTAGGCTGATTGCTCCGGGGCCCTGGATAGTAAGTCACAGCTGAATGCCGACCCAGTATTGGTATTCATTGCGAAAGGCAGCTCTGAATCTCGCTGTACAACGAGGGAGTCCAACATCCATGTTCAGTGCAGCTGGGTGGTGTCGTATTGAAAAGGCGATATGGTGAAATGCTCGTGTTGACTGCAATTAGTTGATGTAATATTGTTTATGCATAAACAGGAATATCCTTAGGTGAGGGAAAAAATCAATGAAATACAACGTTAGGGGTTTTCAATGTATCTGGTGTGTTGTGTTTAGTTTCCGATGGTCATACATGTTATAGGTAAGAACAAACATGAAAAACAACAGCACCTCCAACCAGTCTATTTTTGATTTAGCTATAGAAAACTTGAGAACGGAGTGCCAGTAAATAAACGAGTCGATAAAGACAGAGGGGAAAAAAATTATACAAATGAACTCCCACTGTGTGAGAGAAGTAAAACAGCAGAGAGCACCTGTTATGGCTGCCTCCTGCTGCGAGGTAAATCAGTGACGAGGACGAGGCAGGTGCTGTACGGGAACACTGTGTACGTCGCTCTGGTTTATCTGGGTCTCTCGTGAGAAAGAGGTTATACTCATTGGCAGAAAAGTTAAGGGCAGACATTTTTCTTTTTGCACAATTTCATTTTAAAAAGCTTACCTTTTAATCGTGAGCTTATTTGGGGGAGAAATACACATGAAACACTAGGTCTTATGGCATGTATTTAATCAAATTGTAACCGTGCACTGAATTCAGCAGCACACTCGTCAAAAGTACAGATAACTTGCCAGCATCCCAATAAATAGAAATTCAGTAAAAATACAAATCTTTATCTTTAAACCCTAAGTTTGCACACGGCCCACACTGTCGGCTCGAACATTCAAAGTACTAGTTAAGCACTAGTTAACATGCTAGCTAGCTATCTCACCACATGGCACATTTCACGATGTATGGATTTGACAAATGAATGGATTTATTTGGAAAATTAATGAATTATGTCTTCTTATGATATTTTGCAACCCTAGACTCGGACGTCTCAGGGCAGCTGTAATCTGGCTGAGCACACGGCAGAAGGCCGGCAGTGGAGTAAATTGGGCGAGGGGGGGGGGGGGTGGACTTGTATTCAACTGCTCCTTAAAGGACTAATGACTTTAAACAGGAAGCAGCACAATACAAAAACACAAAGTAACATAACAGAGAGCCAGAGCACAGCGCAGAGGCTTGCCAGCTGACTGAGTCTTTCCAACATGACTAATTCTAAAGTCATCCCTCTGTATAATGTTTAATGTGTGTGTGGAAGAAAGAGAAGGAGAGCTGTGGTTGAGGGCATAAAAGGAGGAAGCACTCAGTCGCCATTCTTAGCTCATTGCTCATACATTTCACCATATGACCTCATATCACCATCAAATACAACGTCTTTTACTTGTAATGTCCCCGTCAGTGGTTGAGAAGAGGACCACAGACTGTTCTTTACTGTTCTACATGTGGAGATGGGAACACGCTTAAACAAAATGATGTCTTTAAGGACACAAATAAAACTCAGCTTTACCACACTTGAAACGGTTTGGAAACCCGATGAGGCGAGCCATGTTTTCCGTGACTGGTGTGAACGGGTCGAGAGTTTTTCCAACAGCAGCTCTTTATGGGACCAGTAAAAGCTGTCAGTTGAGCCACGTGGTTCAACGGCACAGCGCTTATTAGCCAGTAGCAATCGGTTGGCGTACTCTCTGCCACACTCACGGTCTCCTCACACCCCGCATGTACTCACACACACACACACACACGCCACCCTGACTCACAGAAAAACAAGGGGGTCAGATGACTCTGGTTGGGCCCCTGAGCAGAACACAAGTGCTCCTCTTATACCTTTATAACAAAAGCATGGCTCACAAAGAGACCATGAAGAAAACTCTGCTCTCGTGAAGTCTAAATTATTCGTTTTCATCAGGAGCTGAGGTTTGTCAAGACTGATGCTGCTCTTTTCTTTGGATACCAATTCTGGTACAGGGTCCCCAACTGATCCCAGTTCTGCTTTTTGTTTTTCAGTTTGATATGTACACTCGACGGCATCGTACCAATAATGTCTAAGATAATATAAGGTTGTAAGAAGACATCACTACTTATGTGGCAACATCTAACCATGTTGTGGCAGCAGTGACTAAGAAACTGAATTTGGATTGTTCACATCAGCCTGATACGGGATCTGTTCATTAAGGTCAACATCAGCACACACAGATACAGTATGGTATGGTACTGCTGCCTGAATCTATCACCTCATCACCCACCCAAAGCCTCGGCTTGACTTTCACACCCACTT
Source organism: Leptoclinus maculatus (assembly GCA_032191485.1). Taxonomy (NCBI): domain Eukaryota; kingdom Metazoa; phylum Chordata; class Actinopteri; order Perciformes; family Stichaeidae; genus Leptoclinus; species Leptoclinus maculatus. Next base: position 27,623,358 of record JAVDOI010000001.1, on the reverse strand, counting down.
GACCAGGAGCTCGTAGCCTTTGACACTTGTTGCAGGAGTTTCAGTGTAAGACGCACATGTCTGGACTTGTTCACCTCCCCCTCCTTTTAATATAGCTGGGCTCTCCTAGGAACCCTCAATCCAGCGTCAGAGCAGTGAAACCGCCTGCCTCGACTTTGCCGTGTTCCAAGCTACTCAGTAAACAGCCTCCGTCACCACTGCGGCCCGGTTCTCTGAGACCAGGGAGAGGAGAGACGCAACAGAAGGGAGGTGTGTGTGTGTGTGCGTGTGTGTGCGTGTGTGTGGGAGAAATGTGCTGTTCTCCACCACAGGAACGGAACAATAGCCAAATAACAATCGCCCAATCGTGTCTGCCAGTCAAACAGGGAGCCACTGCTTGTAGATCAGCTTCTACTGGCTCATAATTACAACATGACAGTGAGTGAGTGAGCAAACCTGCCGTGGTGACAATCCACAAAGGGTGAGGACCGGACTCACTGTAGCCAATCTGTCTTTTGTGGCTGATACAAAGCAGGCATACTGGAGTATTTGGTTGTAAAATAATCTCAATATTCACCGATTTGAGTCCTCAACCAACCACTCTTACAACATGCAACAGAAAGTGTTGCTGTTCACAGTTGACCCAGCATGCCGTGCTGCATTATTAGTCTATAATTACACTGTACACAGTGTCCGCCAGTGTGCCCTCTATGCTGGCCAGTCACACCACACAGATGTCTGGGTCAGTCAAGGGACAGCAGGGCAAACCTAGGGTTAAAGTCTCGGCCCGTATAGGGCACATGTGCCTCGTGGAGTCCCATTACCAGCATATTGTGCTCCAAGGAGGATCCCACTCAGGCCAGTCAGTAGCATGACTGCAATTGCATAACCTATGCAAAGAAAAAAAACACGATCCGACTATCCCTGATTGACTGCAGCTAATCTCACCATGACAAAGAACAATGGCCCTCCACTGCTTCCATATGGGGCTATTGTGTTGTTGACAACTGATCACGTCAGCTGTAACCCTGGATCACAAACAACTGTGTACACTAAATCCCATGATGAACGATAGCTCGTACAACGCAGGAGCTGAAATTACACCTAATGTTAATTGTGTCAAGGTACAGATTAAGACACAGAGTCCGAAATCCCCTTCATAAATGAATGCAATAATACAATTAGCATAAATACTTTGAAACAAACAAGGCTGTCCCCTCTTGTCCCTGCTTCACCTCTTGCTGCAGAGACAGCGACATGTAAACAGGTTGCAGAGCATACGGCAGGAGCCTGATTTACACAACAGGGTGGGTGTCAAGAACACTTCGCAGCAGCCTCATATGAGACCGTCAAAATAAGAGCTCCTGGAAAAGGGAACAGCACTACCTATGAGACGATCTTGCAGGTTATACATTGATGCCGACGAAATGGGGGAAAAGAAACAGCTGACATTTGGGTTAACATCCAAAAAACGAGAGCAGTGTGTTTGTGTGCACGTGTCCTCATTGACCCGGGTCAGGTCTTTGTTAATTCACATAACCAGTGACCAGGATGACCAGCTGTTACGCAACACCCTGGCCTGGTTCTTCTCTCAGGGTGATGATGGGGGTACAGTCAGTCCACTAAAGCTGGACCCGCACAGCATCAAGTCCACTCTACATGTGTATGTGTGTTCCCCACGTACCTCGCTCCGACTTCATGTTGTCCAGTGTCATCAGGTCGCCTTCAGGGTCTCCTGTAGGGTCTTCTCAGTGGTCTCTTTCTCTCCGCGTGGACCCCCCCAAAAAAACCCTCTCTGTGACTGAGACCTGCTAGTATTAGCTAAGCAATAATATCAGCTTTGGTGCCTTGTGTGTTGGTGCCAGCTGCTGCCCCCCTATCCAACAACAAAGCATTGCTTTGTTAGCATGCTACTACTGTACGCTTCCATCGAGTCGCACTGTATTGTCCGACTAGACTAACACAAAGACAGCTGATAGCCAAGTCGCAGTTAGCGTTTAGGTAATGGAGTTGTCAATCGGCTTGCTAGCGAGTAAACCAATCGGACTACTAGTGATGTAAACTAGCACGCTGGCTACTCTCACAGCTCGTCTCAAATTCCACCACCTAAACCACAGTTACGTCGCGATGCATCTCTCCTGTAACATGGGCTACTCACAACGACTCTGGGGGGTTCGCTAACTCTGCAGTAACTAACCAGCTAACTTAATCAGTCACTTGTTTGGTTAAGCGTCTACTGGTGACGACGACCTCCCAAACACCCCGAGCCCAATATAGCGCAGGTAGCCACAGCTGAGCTGAAAATATACCGATTCCGATGACGGACGGTCTCGGTGTGTTTTTTTTGGTTTTTTTTGCTACGACGAGAACATATTCAGTGCATCGTTCTTCTCCCGAAACGTTAAACCGGTGACATCAGACCGATATGATCCGCTTTCTATCCATCTCCAGCCTTCGATTAGTCGCCATCTATTTAACGTTACAAACGCCACCTGTGCTGACTTCCCTTTGCGATCTTCATTAAAACTTTTTTTCAAACCAACAACAAATAGACTCTAACGTAACTCCGCTTCGTAGCAGAGGGCAACGTTTTTTACTCGGGTAGAATATGCTAATTCAACGCCGACTTGCTGAAACTAGAACGACTAGGTCGATACTGACATTATTCAGACGACATGTAGATGAAACAGTGAATCCTCCTAGTCGTGATGCTCACAGTCTGCTGCCTCCCCTCCTCACTTCCCTCCCTCACTGCTTGTCAAAACAGATCAGCGCAGCTCTGGTCACGTGTCCCAACAACAGCCCCCGTCGTCACTTCCTCCCTATCTGCCAGGCCAGCCTCGCATGAACTCGCAGCCATAACTGCTAAAGTTACAAGTGGTGCCAGAAACTTGTGAGGAAGACACGCGTCGTGTCTGTTGAAAAACCTGAATATGTTTCTGTACAGTTCTGTCGCGTCACTGACAGAACTGCACGAACAAGTGATGGGCTACTCTCTCTGCACGCTGATTGGTCGGTGGAATTCGGTGAGCGTTCACGTGCACACATGAGGGTTCGTTTTTTTTACCCCGTCGTGAACATTTTGTTCTGTGGCTTGCTTTGGCTTATAGGACGCCAAAGATCGTCTGTGTTCAAGGTAATGCGAGTAATGTGTTGTAGTTCAAAGTCTTAACTGGCCAAGAGGAGTTCCTGGTGAAGGCATTAGATATTAACTTTTGATTCTTTCTGATATCTAAAATGAATTAATCATTTTGCTTGTCTATATTATTGAAGTAAGCTGCCCTATATGTGTCCCTTGTTATGGTGGTAAACAAAAGAGAGCTATGAGTTGTATTTTTTATTATTATTAATAATAATAATTTCAACAATATTAACTATAGTCAAAATGATAATAATAATCATAAAGTAATATTACACAGAAAAATCTATGTCACAAGATAACAATTTGAAAGCATGGCAGGCCAATATTGAACCAACCAGAAAAGTTATACACAACACCTATATTTAAGCAAAGTATAAGTAAGTGTTTGCATGTGAAGTTAAAGTGAAAAAAGAAAAATAGATCTAGAACCAGTGGTTCTGCTCACTTCTCAAGCTAAATGCAGGATTTGGCCCATTGCCGTTTTGGTACAGATAAAAAAGGACAGAGTGAGAGCTCTTTATTTTAATCTTCTCTCTGAACCGCTTGGAACAAAGGCAAAGGCCAAAATGAGGACGCTAGAATCTGCTTCTCAAATCTGTTTGGCAGCTGCAGTTGTTTTTTGTGTGTTATTGGTGTTTGTGACACACATATATACTCTACAGAGTGAGAAATTAAGAGTGTTAATCTGATATTGTGGACAGACTCCTGAAATTAACAAAAAAGCTATAACCTATCGCCATCATAGGGGTCAAAATGACAACAAAAAGTGCCTGCCAGACTATTTGCTGTGAGTCTGATACATTTTAAATTAACTAACTTGTCCTTTGTTTCTGATAACACTGATACACACCAAAATGATGTTTCAGGGGAAAAGTCACCTGGTGTTTAACATTGTGGTTCCTACACTTAAGGAAATGAGGCATAATCTGCCAGATCCTGCATTTGTCAAAACCCATACGAAACCATGTGGTGTCCTTTCAAGGTTTGAGCCTGGAAACAGCTTGGGGAAGATCAGCCACTTTGAGTTTGCACTGGTGCCCAAACTGTAATTGTGTTCTGTTTAATTGTAGATCTAAAATTAGCAAATCACAGCCTAACCTGGAACAAAGAGGTGTATTCTTTTTTTTAAGGTGTGTGAACCTTGTAGTTTGTAATGACGGCCTGCAACACAGCTAGGGTTGCAGTTAGTGAGATGATGTCATATAGAGGTACATCCTGGAGCTAGCAACTCCTAAACAAAACAAACAAAACGGTAGCAACCCTCAGAGAGCTTTGACACCCTTGCTGATTTAAAGAGATCTGGGAACATTTTCCGATCCACCGTCGGAAGATCTGCATTGATGTAAAGCTCATTTGGATTAAATGTCTGCGTCCATAGTGCACTGTGCACAGTGTTCAGTGTAATTGAACCAAATATCATTTCAATTATGGATGCTCTGATTTTAAATGTGGGGAGACAGTTATCTCTGTTCGTAGATATTGATTTCACTCTGCAAAATTATTAGAGCAGTGGGTTTAAATTATCTTTTAGTGTGATTTGTTTTTAGTGTGAATGTTGAAAAAATGCAAACAAAGAAGCTCCTGTGTTTTGGAAATTCCATGTCATAGCCCCATCTAGTGGCAGCATGCAAGTAATGTGGCAAATACAAAAAAGGAAAAAAGACTACAATGTAATATTTATTGTAAAATACATCTTTCTGTACTAGAAAGGAAAAAGTATTTCCAGCCGTGGGTCTAGTTTGCTGCTTTGACAAGTTTGACAAAGTTTTTGGTCCAACCATAGTCCCACTTAGAGGCCAGATGAGGATCAGTAATTTACTACTGACTCAGTGTTTAACTGAGAAATGCGACTTTGAACTCGAACAACAATCATTTGAATTCAACTTACTATGTTTGAAAATTTAGCCTGATGTCAAAAGGTTTCACTATTTTTGCTTCCCCTTTGGTCATGCAAATTGAATCAGTGCAATCAGAGTAGCCTCCAACATATCACCTTTGGGTGATGGATTACTTACAGATGGATTTGTGGGGTTTAGCACCACAAACAGAAGAATCCCATTGAAAAATCAATTGAATGTGCTTTGTTCTTGTTTTGCTGAGTTCAAATCAATGAAATTACTTATGGATTGATGTGTGGATGTCTCCGCTTGGCTTGATTCATTCATGATTCTATGGAACTAAAGGTAAAACATATTACGGCTCGAATAATGATCCAGATGACTTTGCTGATGTAACGACTTTGCTCATTTCAAAGTTATTTAAAGGGGCCACATCATTTTGTATTTCATCCATTTGGAATTCAAATGACTTCTGACTTTTTAGCAACATCAGATCTTCAAAGGAAATGAAATGGTTATACAGTATACCTACTGTATCAGTGCACTGTCAGAGTTGGTGGTTCCATTGCTATTGGTGCTTTCCTGACATTACACCGCAGTATACAAAGTGATGGCTGAGCTCAGAATAACTGAATTGAGCCACATTTTGAATAAATTCACCTTAGTTGTTGGACTGTGTTATGGCTAATTTATGAATGGGAATGAGCCCTCCAACCCACATTTTATTCAAAGTTAAGAATTTGCTGCATGACCTATACCAATTATTTTACAATTAGTGATTTGTTTAAGCAGCTAAATATAATGTATAGGCCTATATATTTTTAAAGATGGGGCCCCTCGGTGCAAATTAACCTTTAACCCCAGACAGCAAGGCATAACTTATCCACTGGTACTCTAAAGCTACTTGTCATGCAGGCTCCCCTCCAAAACAGTCTCATACGCCTGCTTGTCTTGTCCTCTACTTTCTTATCTGATTTGATGTTTCATTGATTCAATTTGCCTGTCTGAGCCAAAAAAAAGACAAAACGCAACGCAATCAAAAATAAAATGAAATAATAATAACAAGAGCCAGGATTCAGAAGCTGGAAATACCAACAGTTTATTTTCTACTTTTTGTGACTACAGAAATGTTGAAACATTTTGAACACTGAAAAAAGCTGGATGACATCATCACTTGCTTCTCAATTTTCTTTCTTTTTTTTTTTTTTTCTTTTTTTTTTTCATTTGCTTAGCAATCACAACAGATGATATTGCACGGCACTGAGAAAGCAGTAGCAAAGCCTGGGAAACAGCAATGACAAATCAAGTCATGAGACATGGAGTTATACATCTGAGAGTAACACTGACAGTATTGCCTCTCCTGCACACACGTGCACACACTCAGGCACTCACGCATGCACACGCACACACACATACTGAAAACTGAAGAAGCATTGTGAGTTGAGAAGGAGGTTCAAAAGAAAGAGATCAAGGTTGACAAGAGCACAAGGCTGACGAGAGCAATGAGATTTCATTTTGAAATGCAAGTGCAAGATGAACTACTACTGTATTCTATTCCTAAATGTCTATGAAAACAAATATGCTTGTTTATCAAAACCCTTCAAGCATCTTTGTATATGAATAGCTGGAGGACACCCCTCTGCGGGTGAGAAAACTACTTCCCCAGCGTAAGAGATCCAGATGATTGTCTTAGGCGCCGCAGTATTGTTATGAGACTTGCAGCCAAGCTACCCATCATATGGGAACTCCTTGTGGACAAAATAAATTAAGCGAAATTGTGAAAATGGGGAAAACAAATCACCATCCATTCCATTTATATCTCAGGCTTTCATAACTGTAATGTAAGCACCTGTATACTTTGCTGGAAACATCCATTCTGTGACATAACGGCTGCATAGCATGCTGATACTGTGCTGTCTGCATGACAGAGAGGAAGCAGTACTAACAGTCAAACCCACTGTTGGGATATGCACCAATCAGTCACGCGCATGCATACACACCAGCAGTACATACAGGTTTTAACAACGGACGGACACACAGTGAAGAAACACATGCAAATGAGCAGACAAACACACACACACACACACAACCTCAGCTGTACTTGACAATTGAGTTGCACACACGCTCACTCACACTCGTCCACAGACAGAAAATGGAAATGAGCAGGTGATCGTCCCCATACACACTCACACGTTGATTCCTTGGTAAGGTTCTTTCCAGTTTTATTAGACTTTGCTCATAGTCATTACACGAGTACGTACCAAAAGAACAGATACTAGATGGAGCGAGGCGGCAGTGCCACGGCAATAAAAACAGACCCAGCTCCGTGGCACAGCCCCTGGCAGACCGGCTGCCCAGCCTACACTCCACCTCACTCTGTGCATGAGACAGCAAAGTGAGCGGGACTTGCAGCCCCTCGTTTCAAATGCTTCAGATTGTACATTGAACAGGAGATTCCCCACATGGTAGAGTAAGCTTGTCTACATAGCCCTACGCCTTCTACATTCTATACCCGTGCGAATGGCAAATCAAAACTCAACAAGTCTACCTCACAAATGCCAGTGCTTTTCAACATTATACATATTTTTTTTCCAATTTTTGGTTTGTTTTAAAAATCTTTGGATGTGCAGTAATACCCATAAAATAACCGTTTTTTTTTTTTAAAAAGTCAAAAGAATAGAAAAAACACACACACACGTACACACTGCTTTTTGCCAGCTGTTCAACAAAGTAGCTCCTGTTTAACTTTGTCTGCATTGGCAAATCAACTGTCTGGGTTTCTGGCAGTGTTTAAAACACACATTGAAATGCCGGCTAGGATTTAGCTGAAGAAGAATACAAACTACTCCTTTTTTTATATCTAAGCGTGGGAAATAAGGCTGTAACATAAAACTGTCTTTTTTTTTTTTTTTTTTTCAAAAAACCTACTATATACAAATCTAGAGTTTCTACAAATGCATAAATTAAAGCAGTGGTTAACCATTACAAAATGCAATCAAATTAAAATCACAACACAGAAGTAGAGAAAAGGGAAAATATGAACACAATATCACAGCAGTTGGTTTTACCCTGTAAAAGCAATAGTCTACCATCATAATATTGGCATAACCCAATGTCTGATAAAAAATATGCTTCTCCCTCCATCCCTTAAGTTTCATACATCAACCCTGAAACTCGTCGTCCGTGACTCGAAACAGAGCACTTCTGCCAAAAAAAAAAAAAACAGCTTCAAAATAGATAATCATACAACTTTTTGAAGTAACAATAACAGTTACCACACGAGTGGAGTTCTGCCTTACTCACAGATAGACGTCTCAATGCAGAACTCAAAGGAATTATTACTATGAGGTATTCAGAGACATTGGTAAAGACATGCACGGCCAGAGTGCTGAACCTTCCTACACACAGCAGAGAGACAAGGACGGTTGGGGGAAGGAGGGATGGAGGGGAAGAAGGGGGCGGGGGGGAGGAGAAACAAAGGCCTTTGGTTTAATCTGTTGAAGTGGACAAGAGAAATTCCTTTGGTATGTTTTCATTGCATGGTTGCGCTGGCGAAAGCACCACGGCGTGATTTAAAAAAAAAAACCTTTTCCTTGTTTCTTCAGTAGTGGCCCTTCTACAGGCTGAGGTATTCACAGAGTCAAAGGTGAGAGGTCAACAGCGGTTTCAACAACACTTTGGTTAAAGCAAGGCACTCGTCCTGGGAGTTTTTAGAAAGATTGCAACACGTCTGCTTCTACTTTCAGGAACATGTCTGCCTATAGTTGAGTCAACAATTCTGCCCATGTCAGCTTGTCTGTCTACGTTCACGTCAAGACGTCTGACCTATTTGGTGGATCAATATTAACAACCTATAGATACACACTAGAGGCAGGTTAGAGTCGAAACAAAAGCTGCAAAAAAAGACACTCCAGCAGGGTACTCTGTCAAATTCACATTATTATTTAGAAATTGATCATGAACCAAAACTAAAACCTTACTCTTTTATAAAGCCACAATGTCAGCTTTTACATTTCATGGTCGAAATTGAATACTTTGGTAGTGCTACCAAGCACAAAGAAAGACGGATCACATTGCTAGCAGGTTCGCTGTACCCCACAGGCACCTACATGGCCGCTTGTGTGTGTATCTATGGCTGGATCAGCATATCTGCCGATAGCTACATCAGCATGACTATCTATGGAGCTGTAATCAGAGCACAGATGAAGCAAGAGCAAGCATAGCAGGGGCGCATGGGTTGAGTGCAGGTGGGAGGGGGAGAAAGGGGAGAAGAAAGGAAGAGAGAGAGAGAGAGAGAGGAGAGATGGGGGGAGGGGAGACATACAACATCTTTTAACACCACTCATAGAGGCCGTGCAATGAGAGAAAAAATCTTTGGTTATCTTTGGTATCATCAAAGTGATAGAAATCACGTATGGAACTTGAGTGAGGTAGCATCTTTGGTTCACACTATAAAACATCAGCAGGTCTTGACACATTTTTGTTTCTTGTCGTCTTTTTGGTTTTTCTTTCAGAGGCGAAGAAGCAGCTCGCCTCTCCTTCAGCGCTTGTTCTGATGAATGTAGAGCTGCTAACCCTGGCCATGAGGGGGGATGACGGCAAGGGGGCCAGCTCAATATCTTTAATGATGCGCTGCCCTGGGCCAGCCCCGTGTAGTGCTTTCCTCCTAGTGCTGAAATGCATAGCTCACCAGGAGAGTGGAGGCAGGATGGGAGGGGTGTCTGGGGATTGGCAAAGAGGAGGGTGGGGGTGCCTTTCGTATTCAGGTGACGAGGTGACATTGCTGTGTAAGTGCCTGAAAGTGATTTGATCATTGATATCATCCCCTCCACCCAACATCTTTGATGAGGAGATAAAAATCAAATACGTATGAAGCGCACAGGGACGACGGAGCGATGCTGAATGCTTATTATTAGAGTGGTGACACAGTTTGTCCTGAAAAAAAACGAAAACCACCAGAGGCCGCCTGTCTCCTTCAATGTGTCACAACCACCACGGAGAGCACGAGAGCCTGCGTCTTTTGTTTTCACCCTTGCAGAGAAAACAAACTACAGAATGTATTAGTCTTTGAACACTTGAATTAAATCTGTAGGCATTAGCTAAACAGACTTACAGGAAAGGATGCATCTGCAATGATTATTCCTCACAATGAGCATTTTACAGGAACATCCTCGAGAGTGTTTGCGAAGATATAACCCTAATATTTTTGTTTGATTTAAGAAGGCATCTATAAGGCAAATATCAATAGTTAATTTTCAGGGTTGTGTCATATAGTATTTCCATTTGCAGGGAACATATGACTCAAAATGTCGTCTGGACCATAAGCGGTGACATTCTCTTCTTTGTGGCGCCTAACTAAGGAGGTAAGGGAGGAAATGAGGTAAAAATACTCTCAAGATTATCAGCTACAAAATATACTCTTTGGTCAAATGACTTCATTAAGCAGGTTCTGAAGTGTTTTTTTATTTCTAAGCTGCACGAGAGGCTTCAGGGTGTAGAAGGCTTTGGTTTCTCTTGTTTAAATCATTCAACGCTTCAGCATGTTGGAAGAAAGCACTACCATGAGGGTTGAGGTTAGGGGTTTTTTGGTTTGCTTCAGGGTTGGGTTTTGGGTTAGCAGTCTACGCATGGGCATTTCCCCGTCTGTCTGGAATGCTTGATAGAGAGACAGACAGCTGGACAGACAGATAAGACAGACTGTCCACCGCCACCGATCCAAACAAGGTTGCACAACAATCCAGCTGCTCCTGTAGGATTTCTTTGTCTTTAAAGTTGATTGGCCAATCCCACCGGAGCTCCACATTCTGGCTGTTTTTCAAGGGTGTGGACAGCTGCAGATCAGACTGCAAATAGGCTGATTAAACCTCCATGTAGGTACCCATCATTAAAACCAACCAATCAGATTAAAGATAAGGATGGTGAATGATAGATTGATACTGGGTAGGGAGGTGTGGGGGGGGGGGGGGGGGGGGTGTAGTAAAGCTAGAGACCAGTGACAGTGAGTATGTGTGAAGGGGGGGTAAAACTATAGTCTTTTTGCAGTATGTTACACTTAAATGTGTTGCTGAAAACAACGTTTCAAAGCAGGTCAAACAAGAAGTCTTTGGTTTGTTTTTTTCATCTTTGGATACTATAAATATCAATATAGTACAGGTTTAAGGGCAAAACGTTGCTTCAAGGTCTTTTTAAGTTTCTCTTTGTTTCTCTTAAGTTTTAAAGCTTTTCCACCGAGGTTGAGTCAGTCCAGGAGTTAGTCAAATCAGTCCGTCTTCAGGCTTTGATGCAGGCGTTGAGGCCAGAGTTGGGTGGGTGACCGGAGCCGTCGTCCACCCACTTATCTAGGCTCCGGCGGCGTGCGTTCATAAAGAAGTTGCTGACTGTGGTCAGCTCGAGGCCCAGCTGCTGGGAAATGGTGATCTGCAGCTCTTTGGATGGACGCTTGTTCTCCTTGAAGATGGCGTGGAGCGTCCGCCGCTGCACATCTGTGAACACCAGCCGGGGCTTCTTGGACCCGCTCCCCCGCTCGCTTCTGCCGTGGTCCTGTTCCTTACGCTTACATGCTGTGGAGGATTCAGTAAAGAGACAGACAGAAAGAGAGAGAGAGTGTGTTTGTGAGAGAGGGCAGAATCTACGTAACACTACATGACAATCTTTTCTCCATCACACCTTGACCTTGGATTAAAAAAGTCCTGAATAAATCCATAGACGAACCCATGAATCATCTCTGTGGTTCTCCCCCAAACCAGCTTAACGTATAAGTCTGTTTTCATCTCTGATTATTTAAAGCCAATACCAATATCAGATATTTTCCAATCCATTTTGACCCAAACTGACTGATATGGTTTGTTTTGGGGCAGAAATGCATGCAGGTCCAAAACAGATTAAGCTTTAAATAGATGCTTATATCAAGATTCATTTTTGCTTTTGAGACCACTTTATTTATATTGCTAATATGACAATTCAGCAAAGATAGTCATTCCATAATCCACCAAATATTGGTTTTAAATTTCCGTTATTGTAACTGTAAACGATAACATCAAGAGCCAAATTGGAAACGTTAAATGTCGTATCTCTACAAGCTGCAAAAGCTGATTTGAATGACGATGAATGCTCCTCCTCTCTGGTTTAACTTCTTAATTATAGTAAAACCAGCTGTTGCAGTTTGAGTTAGATAAAAACTAAAATTCTACCCATATATGTACTCTGATGTTGTAGCCTATAGTCAACGAGCTATTTATCATTGACTCAAAAGTGATGATGAGACTTTTTACACTATTAGAAGCACCCCTCTGACAGAGTGTATCTGTCAGATGTGACTTTGTACAGAAGTCTGCAGGTTGGAAGCAGTGGTACATTTGCTCAAGACACTCTTTCATCAGGCAAATAATAAACGGGATTAAACTCTTCCGCATTTTGCCAGGGAACCCCATTGACCTCTGTTGCTTTGCAGACCAGAGCAGGAGCTCCGCTAGTTCTGGAGGAGAGCAGACAGACAGGAGGCCTGTAAGCTGGGGAACAATGTGCTGTCCGCGGTGCTGAAAACAACGGTGCGCTGCAATATACTGAAGCTGTGGAAGCATGAACTACAGATCATCTAATATTGGAAAGGGGGTCTTGGTAATCCGTTTGACAGCGAAACCATTTTTTCTCTCTTTTTGAGCCCTACAGCCATCCAAGTAGAGGTTCATTGGTGAGCAGAGACCAGGAGGGGGCAGGCGTGGGCTGCTGGAGCCAGGCCCAATATTTGCTCACTGGGGAAATTAATGAACGGCATATTCTAACAGCAACGCACGTTTTACAACCAGTGCTGTTTCATTTTGCAATATGCACCTGATGAATAAAAGCAATGTATTATAGAAAACCTCAAAACACAATAATGTGCAAAGGAAACGAATTAAATAAACCAATGCGATGAAGAATTGCGAACAAAGTATGAAGAATCCCTAAATAATAATTTTGAGCGCATAAAAACGACCAACAATGCTATATTACCTAAAGTATTTGTAGTGCATTTAAAGTGGCGTAGTACTTCGAGTTACTATGAAAGTATTTAGTTTTGATGTAATACATGTTCCATTGTCTTTCATATTCAAATAGGCAGTAAACTGTAAGGTTTATTGGAGAGCGATATAAAAATAAACAGATGTATTAAATCAGCCGAGTTGAAGCTGATTTTGCTGATCCCACCTTGTAACCTAAGGTTAAACACGCTCTCAGGTGTGTGGTAAAGTACAGTGCAGCGACGTGCCCGCGTGACCATAAACTGGAGTATAATTGTGAGTTCGAGCAGCCCGGTGTCTCCAGTGCTGGTAAATATTAACAGAGAGACGGAGCTCCTCGTGTAAGGGCCGCTATAAATCAGCAGCAGTGAAGGCCACTCAGACAGCAGGAGCCACCACAGAGCGGCCCGGCCCCGGGACAGGAGGCCCGGGCAGAGAGGTAGCTTTCCCAGGACCAGAGGGACATAACAGCGGCATCGTTATCACGCTAATCACACACACACATAAACACACACACTGCTGCTGCTCCCGGCTAATCATTACAAACACACAGATAACTCCACACACTCAAACAGACTGCACACACTGGGCCTACAGACACGGTGGGACGATAGTCCTGCATTTCATAATCTCACAGAGAGCACGAGAACAACAAACAGACCTCTGTGCTGCAAATATTCAACCCTCGAACGTTTCTAGCGAGAATGTGTTGGCGTGTATTCTAATTTACTGGTAAGCAGGTCATATTCCCTTACAATTTCTAAAACCACCAGCGAGAATGAAAGAATCAACCAACATGTGCTCTGCAATTACAACTGATTTACTGAGTTTGATTTGATCTCTCGTTTCTGAATGTATTAATTCTGCCCTGTGCCAAATCATACCTGCCCACTTCCAAACCGTTTCTATCATATTCGATTCTGTTCTATTTCGTTCGGTTCAAGCAAATTCAGATGGGTAATTGAATACGTGGGAAAGGGAGAAAAGGCCCGAGATTAATTTCAGAAGCCTAAAATCAATAAGTATATCACATCTACTTTAGCACACGATCCCATATCTAGTTCACCTCGCAACGAACGGATCAATAAAAGGGCGCTCAGCCTATTCTCTCCAAATTAATTTAGTTTTTAACTGTAAAGAATTTCTCGTCTCCCAACCTTTTTTTGGTGGCGTTTTCCAAGAAAAATCTATGATTTTATATTTGAGGTTTGTGCTCAAGAGAAGCTTTGTCATTTTTATTCATGATTTTTTTTTTTTAATAAAAAGTTGAGATAAAACAAGACAGGACATAACATGCTCAAGTTAAAGTGAATAGCAAAAGTGAATGAGCACAACTCAAGCAGACACTGATTTCCCAGTATAGCCAGTCAAATTGCTCTTCCTTTAAAACCCCCCACAGCATCATCAATACGAATCAATAGACTACTGATCAATTATAGTCTGATCACACCTATGATCAAATAGAAAACCAGCTTTTTTAAAAACTAATTTGCAAAAGTCAGTGATAAAATCTAATTTTCAACACACACACACACACACACACACACACACACACACACACACACACACACACACACACACACACACACACACACACACACACAGACACACACACACACACGCGCTCACACACACAGAGCAGCAGCAGATGGGAAAACTGAAAAGTAATCAATTGCGATTACACTGACGTGCACACGCACGAGCATGCACGTACACACAAGTACGCAAAACCACGCACTTTCCATGTGGCCGCAGCCTCACTTTTCAAAAAGCCAAAAAGCCCATTTGTAGGGTCATTGATTGGGCCTATAAACGTTAAAAAAAATCCATTGGGTGTGTGAACGCGCACGTGCAATTTGGGCCTCAATGCGCGCCCTAATTGACTCGTATACCTCAGGGACAAATTAATACAGAGGTCTATCAGTTAATTAGAGAAACCTCAGCCAAGTCAGGGTTAGTTTACGACCAAAACATAAACACACGCTCTCTCTTCTATTCTGAAATAAGGGCCTATAATATTAACAAATTAAAAGGCAAAGCCCATTTCACTGACTAAATAATGCATGAATTCAGCTTTTAAATTTAGTTCATCACACACTCTCCCGTGCACGCACACTTTTCCCTCTCTGTTTACACCAAGGGCATCACCAAAAAGTCTGATCGGTTGCATTTACACCAAAATAAACACATTCCTAACGATTTCTGGGGCGAAGGATCAGCTTACGCACACAGTCCAGCGGTCGATACTTTGAGGTAAAATGACATGAGCACTTGTTTCACACAACCCCAAAATCTGTGGCAGAAAAGGGATGCGTATTGATATCAGGCCACTCGTGAGCATCCACTTGGCAAAGAACTTTTCAACTTTAGCTTCTTCACATATTGTTAAACACACTAATATTGGATTTGACCATCCAACAGAACCCCCCCCCCCCCCCCCCCAGACATGAGGCTCTAATTTGGAGGCCTTATCTAAAGAATCCATGGTCGTCAGTTCTACAAAATCCTAAGGCATGTATAGTTCCTGCTTGCATTTAAAACCATTTGACTTCCAGCATCTTTCATAAAGGTATGATTTCTGGAGACAAGTGGAGACATTGTGTTGTATGCTATTTTGCTAAACAACTAACAGCCTAGGAGATTTGTCCTGAATGCTACCCCGATGTGATTTTACATTACACTGCTGGAACATGTTTTTTTCTGTTTGTTATAAAAAGTACAAAATCAGTTTTAGTCCCCAACCCCAATTTGCTCAATAGGGTAGTATTCAGGACCAATGATCCTCTGTGCTGACTGGACGCCCTGTTTGAGCGTCTGTTTCTCTCAGCAACACATTCAGAAGATGAAAACAAAAAGGGGGCTTTACCGAGGCTTCGCTCACCTGCGAGCCTGAGTGTACTCATGCGTTGGAACTCAGGCTCCTGCAGCCACTTCCACATGCGGCGGAAGGTCTCTCTACCGGACTTGAGTTTGGACCAGGGTTTGGGGTTTCTCAGTAGGTCGGACAGGGTCCCCTGGGACCTGCACAGGACCCGCTGGGCAAAGATGGCCTGAGGGATGCTGTAGCGCTTCAGCTCCGTGGTGATCCTCTGCGCTACCTCTTTGGTATTCACCTCCTCCATCTGGCCCCCAGAAACACCACCCCCTCCACCGCCGCCCCCTTGCTGCCCCGGCCCAGAGGCCTGCTCCTGGCTGTTCCCCAGCCCCTGGCCGTGCCCCTGCGCGCCAATGTGGGCGTGCGGGTGGTGGTGGAGGCCGTTGATTTGTACCATGCCCGCTGAGGAGCTCATGTGCTGCTCCGTGTGTATGCCGAGCATGGCCGGGTGGTGAGCCTCAAACCCGCTGGGGGTGAGCATCTTCTCACCAGGCATGGCAGCACCGGGATGAGCGTAGGGAGGGATGCCGGCCTGAGACGTGTGTATGCTGGCCAGACCGGACCCAGACAACGGGGAGAGGCTCTGGCCCATACATGGATCTTTGTGATGATATGCGGGATACAGACTGTTCATAGGCGCCAGACTCCGGTCCTCTCGCATCAACGTGAAGCTTCCGCTGACATTTCCGGGGATCCTCTGGTGGGGATGATGGTGAGGATGATGGGGATGGTGGTGGTGGTGGTGGTGGTGATGTGGAGGAAACTTGTCGGACACGGTGGAGATGGGGGGTAAGGGCTGCAGGGGGGTTAGGGTTGTGTAAGTGCTGCTCGTACTCATGCCAGGGGGGACTTCACACATGCTGATGGCTGGATGCAAGTGTCCGTGGTGACCGGGGTGATAGTCTCCGCTGTCCAGTAGGGTGGCCATGCCCATAGCGCGGTGGCTCAGACCCCGGGGGCTTGGACGGGCATGCGGACTGTGGCCACTCAGCAGCTGTCCGTGACCGGCCACGGACTCATGGCTCACTCCGTGCATGTCGCCAATATCCATCGACAGTTGTGCGTTCATGATCCGGGCAGCGCTGTGGACAAAACATCTATCTGGTCTACCGCAGTTAGGTGATGTCCAGAAGTCCTCACGTCCAGTAAAGTTCAATTTTATTTTGTTGCTTTTTCTTCCTCTTGCAGGAGCCTCCTTTGCTATTGCCTCCTCTCCGTCCTTATAGTCATATATATTCTCCTACCTCGACGCTGTTTTGCAGAATGGAAACTCCTTTTCCGAATCCCGTTTTTTTTTTCTTAGTCTTTTTGTTGTCGTTGTTTTTGTTTGTTATTATTATTTTTTTTCAGATTTTCTTCATAATTCAAGCCCCCCCACCGCCAGCCAGCTGTCCTTGCGCTCCGGTCGGGTGCCGCGCCATCTCTTTAGTTGTGTGTCTCCAGCCCCTTTTCCACCGCAGCACAGATCACTGTCTACACATGCGCATTGGGAACATCCCATCTCCTCCCATACTCTCTTTCTCTCCCTCTCTTTCTCTCTCAAACACACACACACGCGCACACACACACCGCCTCGTAGCTTTGACGTCACATACCTTATTAAGGAAGGGCGGTATCTAACCACCTGCTTAAAGCTGTTCTCCCCTATAACCCATATCCAGCCTTTCCTGAAATGTTCAAAATGCAAATAGACGGATCTCTGATAAAATCATTACAGAATACAACTATACAAATGGACTGGATGCAGCGCCTAACGTTTGATTGCCACTTGTTATTTAGAAAATGTGCCATTCATTATGGCTGTAATGAGGCTTTATCTTCAGTCCTCCTTAAATTACTAAGTGCAAATGAAGTAAACTTCCGGGTTCATTTGGAGTTGATTTTTAACTAGTGAGGTCTGGGATTCAAAACCTCCAAACCTCCAATGAAAACACGCGTAATTCTTCCAAAGAATGCAGAAAATTAGACTTCAGAAATTACAACAAATCATGCTGACTTAATTTGTTGCTAAAGGGCTGCTAATAAAATGTTATTCATGTACATGGATCCATTCTTTCATTATCAGACTACTTCAGCTGCACCACCCCCACCCCCATTGCCAAATATGTGGCGGTTTAACCAAACGAAGAAGACAGTAGTACCTTCTCTTTTGATAGAAAAAGATGAGCAGATGTGTCTTTTGTTCAACCATTAGGCTTAACGAACCAAGCCCAGCAGTATGTGTGTGTGTGTGTGTGTGTGTGTGTGTGTATGTGTGTGTGTGCTTGTCCTATTTGGAGATGGACACATGTACATTCAATCCCTACTTTTGAGAATAATTTAAGTTTCAACATTTGCCTATACAATCACATTACAAATAAAACGCCAACATGTAATTTATTCAAAAAAGAGAACATTTATTTTTGTTGACAGGAACTTCCAAATAATACAATTGCACACATAATCACAGACACACAAACAGCTTCTCTATCAAATTCAAGGCCGTGGAGGAAATGACATGCTGGCACATAAGATGACTGGTATCCCCGTGTTGTTGTAGTGCATAATGCTGCATGAGTGTCAAACTCCCCAAACCTGCAGCCGGACAGAAGGCCGCCCATGCTTACATGTCAGGGGCCGTTTAGCCTAATAGAGCGGTAGCGCAGGGCGTCCTCAGCCGGCCGAGGTGACAGCTTGCAGCGGTCAGTGTCCTGCTGGACCCCCCGCTGAATGAGGGACATGTCAAAGGTGACGCTTCAAGACTCCCAAAGCCAACATCTGCGGGGGGACAGATTAACCTTTCAGACTTTTCCCTGTCCTGGACCTGCTAGGGGCCCCGCATCTGTCAGGGTGCCCACAATAGACCCAGCGCTCGGTTGAACGAGTTAAATAAAAGAAAAGACAAAAAAAAGAGAAGAAGTTAAACTGTCTCTGATGTGAAGTCAATGTCAACGGCGTGTGTGTGACGTGTGTCGACACAAAAGAAGACTAATTCCTCGAAGTGTGGCTGTCCAACCGTGTAGTCCTGTGGACATAATAGACTTTAGAGGCAGGCAAATAGGGCTGACAACAGGGAACCAAAATCACAGTGAATTAAGTATCTATTTTAAATTAGGTATATCATTCTCCATACTATGGGACGCTTTTTAAATGAATAGGAATTGGAATCCGATTTTTATTTCAAAATCTTCAGACTATATCGTATACTGTTTTACTATATTCAATACAATTAAATCAGACCATTTTAATTAAACTCTCTTTCTGACAATATCACTTTTTTTTCAGGCCAATTTATTCTGTTTTGATTTCGCTGCACACCCTGCACACTCAGAGACAAGATGAAAAAAGACAGAGGCATATGAAAGGCCAAGGTTTGGCCTTACATGGCAGCAAACCTCATCTACACATTCTCATACGGATCGATATGCTCCTGCCATGTCTGCACGACCTG
Source organism: Leptoclinus maculatus (assembly GCA_032191485.1). Lineage (NCBI taxonomy): Eukaryota > Metazoa > Chordata > Actinopteri > Perciformes > Stichaeidae > Leptoclinus > Leptoclinus maculatus. Next base: position 27,604,094 of record JAVDOI010000001.1, on the reverse strand, counting down.
AGCTGTGTGTTTATGTGAGTTGGCTCTCTATGGCCATTGTGCCGAGATAGGCCTGGCCCTATACGAGCCGGTGACATTTGCTTTGCAGAGAATACAAGGGACGCGCTTTTCTGAGCACCTCTGAAAGAGGATACATTTCAAGCGGATTCAATTCAATTGTTACAAAGGAAACGATGTCACGGACCAACAAGTAGTGCCACACACGTGCGCATTATTGAATATGCAGACGATTACATGAAAAATAAATTCTTAAATTTTTACTAACATTAAGCTTTATATGAAAATGAAAAATCTGTGCCAGGGATGCCAGACAATGGGCACCTGAAGGCACTGTGTCAATTACTGACAGGGTTCACACTGATTATTAATCAGGGATATCGTTCCCTTGAAGCCCATAGCAGCATATCCGAGCAGAAACAACATAATGCCTCACAGAGAGGACCGTGGATCAATATTTCGGCAGCTCTGCAAAGTGACACAGCGTTGCAAGCGTTATAAATGTTCAAAATGACAATTACATCTTGTTTAGGAATCAGCCACTGCTAAATGGCATCTGGTGAAACAACATTTTTATAAATGAGGCTACTTGAGTTTGGCCTCTATGGACATTATTGACGGAAGAACCCATATGATATAAGGGCGCATGCATGGGGGAACTGAATTAGCCTTTTGGTAAATAAATCGCATTTGCTCTTGTTTTATCCTTTTCAACCCATAAACTAATTTATTGATTCACCTTTTATTTCTCGTGATCCATAAATATTGTTGCTCTAAAAATCTAGTTTGAAGATTTTGTTGCCTCAAATCCTCGCCAAAATCAAGAATGTTAGTGGAAATTACAGTAATGTTAAATGTTCAAGTATCTGAGTGGATATGAAATTATGCCTCCCGACGCTCTTCTCTTGAAATGTGCATTGCAGTGTTTGTGGCTGGCTTTTGCAGCATATTTGAAGTATAGGCCTTGAAAACACACCACACCGCGCCAATCAATACTGAATAAAATTATAATTCCTGGAGGAACACAGGCCTTTGATTTGTTAGAATAAACAAACCTAAAAATATACGCATTTATAGATACTTTCCTTGTGGCATTTTAGGCGTCTATACATGTGTTATAAATATTGTTTTAAGTAAGGCCATTATTTAAATCAGCCACCGAGTTATATATCTTAAAGAAAAAAACCTTAGTCTACTTAAATTAAATTAGTATTAAAGCTGTGCAGATGGAGTTGTTGAAATGTATTTTACTGTGTTCTGAGACTGAAACAGTAAAGTAAAAAAATAAACATGGTGAATAAAAAAAAAAATATGACCTCACTGACAACCAGTTAGCAGCGACAAGCCAAGATTACATTAGGAGCTAAACAGAGATCATCTTTTCTTTAAGCTGCTACAGTTTTAAATCTCCCATTAGAGCATTTAAGACGAACTGGTCTAAGTTTGTAAGTATAAACATGTCAGTAACGTGACCAAACAGTAACAAAAAAAAAGTAATATTAAAACCACTTGAATTTCCTCGCCCTTGATTAAGGAATTTACTTTTTTCTCCCCTTTATTTCCCCAATTATTATAAATGCCATCATGGACGAGCAGCAGATGCCGGACCTGCTGCCTTGCTCAGGGGTAAATCAACTGCCTCTTCCCTCGTGTTATTCCGCGTCACTTGTTCTGATTCGTGCACTCATGTGAAATTAATAAGGCATCACATTACATTAAGGTTTCCATATGCCGCCCAATTACTCCCTGTAACTTTGGTGAGACTCCAATTATGACAACAAAACCGTGTTAAAGATAGCCAAACCAGCCCCACCGTGATGCTCAAAATGTGCACTTCAAATCCAAATGACTTCTTACTCAAGCAGACTGAGCTTTTATGACCATCAATAATCTGTTTGGGGAAATTGAAAAGGCTCCTCCAAATTTCTGTTGACATTAGGAATGTAGTTTGATGCTAAATATATTTTTATTGATAATCAAATTTACCTGCTTTTGGTTTTTCATCTTTTTAGCAAAATAAAGGATCTCACTTTTAGATTACTAATGGTTATCGTGCCTATATGAAAAAAAATGATATTTGGTGAATTTACAAGGATAGGCTGGATACAATCCTTATATGCCAATTGACGAAAGATCAATTTCTACATTATGTTCTCTGAGATGTAGCAATACAAATAAAAAAAGCAAACTGCAAATCCTTACCTCCCTATATGAATACATCATAATTTAGGAAGAACAATCCTATTGCATTTTGGCCCTGATAATTAAGGATTCTTTAAAACATTTGTTTTAGCATTGTGTCAAATAAGATTAACATTTCTCGATAACAACGTGAGCGTGGGACATCTTTCTAATAAGAGACTTGACAACATGTTTCCAGTGGATCACTGTCTTTACATCTAAATTCATCACACGCTGATATCTCAAGATAAACTTTACTCTTTACAAATAAATGCATTTACAATGAGATTATTTTTAATTTTCCAAAACAGATCACTCTGAGGCTATACTGTAAATATATGTGTGCGTGTGCACAGCTATAGTTCATCAGCATTAATCAGATATTATCAGCAATAACTTTGTTGTTTTTTGCTTATGTCTCAGTGAAACGGCAATTGTAAAGTAAAGCGCGCATCTAAAATACCACAACACGACTCTATACAGAGAGCTGCATTGTGCAGATAATCAATAAGTCATTTTTTATAATATTACCCACTGCAGACTTGACATTGTATCATTATAACAGCATTTAATGAAGCCGAAACTTTAATTAACAAAGCTCCAACATGTTTGGCCATGAACCGATGGCAGCATGCAGATATTACAGGCTGAATGTGTCGCAGGCTGCTGTTAAGTGTGTATGTGCAGATGTATCAGCGTGCAGAGAGACTGTGCGTCAGAATTGGACGGTACTCTTTTGCCCACGTCTCTTCTCAACAGGGTGCCAAGGTGCAAAATGTCTGCATTTAAACTCATCTTCTTCTGCGACACACACGCGCACGGACAACGCACACACACACACACACACACACACACACACACACACACACACACACACACACACACACACACACACACACACACACTCAGACGCACTCACACAGTAGTCCGCGACTTTACCGCAGGATCCCATTCTGTCATGCATTTGTGACAGCCTCCCAGCTCACTCCCATACAGCCGCGCACAGAACGAAAGAGGTTGAACATAAATGCACATGAACTCTTTAACTCCAAGTTGCCAACAAAACAGAGGATGAGCTCGCATCCGTGCGTCTCCTCCGCGTGTGTTTCCCCCGTCCCACCCTCTCCCTCGTCCTCCGGCTCCTCCGGCTTTTCGGGCTTCCAGCTTTTCTCCACAGCTGCCGGAGTCCCAAATCCTGGCTGAGGTAAACATCCTTAGACGCTGCATGCGTCTCCATTTCCAATCGCAAATTATCCGTCCTGCAAACAGCCTCCCTTTTCCTGCTCCGGTGCCGTGCTTCTCTCCTTACTTTTCTCGATGCAAGCGCATTTGAATAGCTGGCCGGTGTTGTTATGGATCCGTGCGCACTGAAAGAGAATCAGTATGCAAATTGTTTCAGTATCAATCGAAAGGTTCGATCCGCCTGAGCGTCAGCCCCTTTGGCACGAGAGGCTCCTTTGCTGCATAAATGTGTATAATGATCTCATATATTAACACACACACACACACACACACACACACATACACACACAGACACACACACACAAAGAGAGGGATGAGAGAAAAATACTGGACTATTATCAAGATGTAACTAAAACATTCTTTTCTTTATAAAATGTAAATTTAGGGATGCAGGGGGATGTTGATGCCTCACTGACTCAGCCTCATTTCACATCACATTTCTATTACCCCCACACACAATCACAAAGTATATCATAGAAGCACTAAACTATTTACATGCTACAATTAATATTGAATCTGTAGTTGATTCAATTGGTCTGTTATGGAGGTTTTGTATCGATGCCTGTATCAAAGTATAATTACCCCTTTGAAATTTGCTCATAACTGAAGACTGAAATCATTTTGTTCATTTTAACATTTCACTTTTTGCAGACACAAAACAAGTCGGCGCTGTAATGATTCAATGGGTATTGGGTAATGTGAAATCACCAATTGTTTATGCCTTAACATATAGCAGTCTTATGATTTGATTCACAAACTGTTACATTTTCAAGCATGGTTCTGTCTGTTGGTCATGATCTTACTAAAGCACCACATGTAGCCTATAGAGGAGTGTAACGGTGCTCATAAATACACTGCAGAGGAGAAGCACCTGGGCGAGGATGGATAGAGAGAGCAAATGAAAAATAGGAAAGGTAAAATAATGATGGGGTAAAATTACAGGAGAAGAGTGTAGAATAATGGCAAAACACACAGAAAGTGGAGAAGGTGAAGACAGGATTGGAGCTGATAGTTTAGGCAAGATGAAGGAAAAGAGAGGAAGGGCTTCAAGAGGTGAAAGGAAAGGCTGTGGCAAGGGGAAGGCAAGTTCATTTAAATAGCACATTTCAGCAACAAGGCAATTCGAAAGGACGTTCAAGAACAATGAAAAACGGTCATTAGGGAGCCAAGAGAAAAATGAAAACAAGCTAAAATAGAATGAGCAAGGTATAAAATACAAAGATAAAAGTTACAGTGCAGTAATAAATAAAGAATTATTTGATCTAATAAAAGCCAGTGGCTAACAGAAAATTCTTCAGCCTTGATTTAAAAGAACTCTCCTACAGGGAGAAGGAGACTGCAGTCAGGAGGAGATAAAGCATATAGAGTCCGTTATCCATCTGTTCCAGGGTTAGAGTTTGACCAGCTGAGGGGGTCAAGGGTGAAGGGTCGGTGACCTCTTGGCCCCGAGGGCTCCGTGGTCAGTGCGCTGGCAGGTACACACTGGGGACAGGGTTCTAAGGTAGATAAAGACGATGGATGCTTTGCTTCTAAGGTCCATGTTTTGCACATAGACTATTCACCTCACGCTGATTTTATTCTTGAGCAAAATCAATTATTATCAATTCTATTTCAAATCTGAAATGGGTGGAACTGTGTTTTGTTTGTTTGTTTATACCGCTGCAAAATGGTTTGCCGCACTCCAAAGCTTTTTATCAAAATATTTTTGATGGAGACATTACTCAATATGTGCAATGTTGTGGACAGACAACAACACTACAGAGTTCATTTGCTCTGGATCTTCAGAGCATTCATTAGCAGATGGAGTTTGCCCAGTTGTCATTGTATTGTAGGTCGGATTTAAGGCCTTTGAGCAGTTAATGAGCTTGATTTGATGTAATGATGTCATTTATTGAATTTTGGTCGTGACAGATTTGTTGCGTATCTACTTACATATTTAAATGTATCTACAAACCATCAACTTCTTCGACCATGTTCAAAGTGAAACAATAAGTAGCAATGCTCATGTCTACTTGTCAGAACTAAATAAAATGATCTGTAGTTACCAGCCATGAAAGCGACACTGGTTTTGTTTTTGTGTCCTCATGGTAAAATGTGGTCCTGGAGACACTGACTGCAGCGGGAACCACCACAGAAGTGGTTTTGAGTACTTTGTTTATATTTCTGTCTGTGGACATATTTTTGTTCCTGTGCAGCCCTGTGTCCTACAAAACCGCCTTCTCAATTACGTTTTGGGGGAAGCTTTTTTTTCCCTGGATAGCCGTAGCAATTTTAAACATATGGTTAACGTTGCAAATTGAAACAAAGCATAACAAAACTACTTGGTTAGGTTTTGTAAAAGAACCCCATCATGGTTTGGTGTGTAGTTGGGATCAAAATGAAGTCTGAGTTCTAAGATGGGTGTAGTCTGACAAGGGTGCTGGAAGTAGGGGGGAGGGAAGTGGAGTAGGAGCCACTGGCCCCCCCACTTTACGGCCCTGGTCCGATTGGGCATCACTGTTGGTGTAATCCCGTTGCAAGAGGGTCTTTAGTTTATAGTTGTTTTTAATAAGATACAAAGAAAGGTGACATTTCACAAAAGCTATAGCTCTAAAATAAATAGAGGTGAGTGATGACTGATTTTACACACGTACAATAGTGTATAGTGTTCCATGAGCTGAAACGCTCACAAGTGGATATCCCTGTTTAAACTTGAATAATGCTTTGAACAGTTAAGATCCTCTCAGCCACTTGCACCATAGGAAGTGTCATAGTTTATAACTTTGCTTCCGTCCGTTAAATGATGTGTGCGCAGAGCACAGTGTCTGCAGATTTAACAAGGCGCTCAGTGGCTAGGTCAAGGTTTGCTGTCCTTTACTTGTGCCTGGAAATCTATATCTCGGAAAGGGAAAGGATTACATATTTTATGTCAACAAGAGACTGTCCTCTCCTTTGTGTGTGTGTGTGTGTGTACGCGTGTATGGCTGTTAGCGGCTTACCGTCTCTGCTAGCATGAGTGTTTGGTGTGTATATCTACAGTATGTGTGTGAGAAGGAAAACTACTTCATTGATGAGAAGTGTGCTATAAGGTGTGGTGTGCTTCTAAACCTTTATATACACAGGTGCACTTCTAGCCAACTGTGGCTGTACTCTCATATACAACTTTCTATATTCACACCTGACAATTTCCTTTCATTTCTCCATGTCAACATGGTCACTACATTCTCTAGACATACATAGACACATTTCAAAATAATACTTCACAGTGGAAGTGGCGAGATGACAGCAAAGTAATTCTTTCAGTTGGATGACAGTGGGATTTTCTTTTTCTGTTTGTTTGTGAGCCTATAGCAAACACAAGGGGGTTTCAGTTAATAACCTTAATAAAAAAGTTAAATTACAAAAAATGTTCTAGCGTGAAATTGGAGTCCAGCATTACACGGATGGCAGCAGTATCTTTTATTTCATTGATTTCCACTTCTCCAAATGTCCAATTTGTCATCTAGCATTACCTATTTGGTCTCTTCGGCTGGCATTTTATCAGTATCGGCCCGAAATATGCCCGTGTGTCATCACCTTAACATGCGTTTTCTGGAAAAATATTGGATATTTCATGTCTTGTCATTCAAATCAGTGCAGCTGAGTGTCTATGGATGAGTTCGTGTGTGTTGACAAAATGTGGAAATAGACTATCAGTGGATTTAGTTTTGTGCATTTATCTTGTGCAAAGTACAAGTATGCATCAAACATCATTAATCATGCATGATGTGGTGAGCACAATACACACAGGTGTGTTTCAGTGTGTGTGTGTTTGGGGGTTGTGTGGGGGGGGCAGGTGGAGGGATTAGTAGGGAAAGTGGCTGCAGTAAAGGACAATGATAGCTGCATCTAAAAGAGGATTACATAGGTTCCCCCTGTCATCATGTACCTGCCATTATGGGATTACGGACGCCTCTTCCACCTTCTCATACCTCTGCACTCATACAGACTAAAAGCCTCAACAAGGGAGGGGATGAGGGTGGTCCTGTTTAGGTCAACAGGTAGAGTGCAGCAGTGCTAAGGCTGCCTGTTGGAGTTTGACTGGAACCTACTGTTTGGTTATTATAACAGTGAATATCTTGCAGGCGTAATAGAAAGCACCATATGCACAAAGACACATGTGCCTTATAAACATCCCTGCATTCACAGAAACACACATGAACACAAAACATGCTGCATTATAAGTTCAATCACAGGCCGGCTGCTACACAACTAAAACCATGCTAATGTGTGCACACACACACACACACACACACACACACACACACACACACACACACACACACACACACACACACACACACACACACACACACATTGCATGAGAGGAACAAAAACGAATGGAGCTATGATTGCCCCTCACACATTCACACACCGTCTCGGTAACTATGAATACTGATTTGGCACAGTCTCTCATGATATCTATTGTTCATTAGTCATTGTTATCCAGCTTTGATGTAGCTGTAATGGGCTTTAGATGTGTGGACCGGCTCCATAAAGACCACTGTTTAGTAACGGCCACAGTTTAAATGCTCTTAATGTGCTGCCAAGGTGTGGGGAGGGGCCAGGAGCTGTAAATCACGGAGAAACAGGGGGCTGAGGGGGGAGATTGGAGGGGAAGAAAGGAGCGATTGGAGAGGAAAGGAGAGGAGAGGGGAGACGAAACGAGAGAGAGAGAGGGGGGGGGGGGTTCAGGGACGAGGGAATGAAATCTGTGTGTGTGTGCATTCTGACGAGGCAGAGAGCCTCCCTCCGAAACTGCAGGCGTGTTTACACAGCACAGGTTCACACAGTCGCACGTATAAGTGCACGCACTCACACACGCACACACACACACACACACGCACATGCACGCACAGTTGAGCCCTCCCTCTAGTTAAGGTGCTCCTGTGTCGTGTGCATGCTTACATAGAGTTTAGCATTGAGCTCGGCGACAAGGGATTAAACTAACGTAACCGTGTGTGTGTGTGCGTGGGTGTGTGTGTGTGTGATCAGCCTTGTCCCCAGTAGGGACAGAGCAAACAGACAGAGGCAGCTATCAGCCTCTCCATTGTATTCATCTGATCACTAATCTTCAATGGTTAAATCATTATCCATCCACCACCCTAGCAAAGGGCCAGGCAAACACTACTGGGCTGTCACCCAGCAGCACTAGTCCTTAATATGTTACCAACACACACACACACAAGCATACACGAACAAGGGCTCATACACGCCATACATATACACAAACTCCGTTACATTATCTTACAGGAATGCATACACAGGCAAAAATAAGCATGTGTATGAATAAGTATGTATGAACTACACACACACACACACACACACACACATACGCACACAAAGAGCAAGAGTTGTTGCCATCTCCGGGTCTGAGGGGCCTCCATCACTCCCAGCTACTCGGGCAAATCTAATTGCAGGTAAATGTACAGTGCTGCTCTCTGTGGCTCCTGTGTGGAGAAGATGGGAGGAGAGGCCCAGCGACATGGTTAGTATTGGTCGGGATGACTGATCGGCCCTGCCCTAACTACATTAGACTGTGGAGAAGTGGCTGGCTCCCTCTCCCTCCCCCATATACACACCACTGCTGCTGCTGCTGCGCTCCCCCTCAGCCCCTCCACTCCTTCGGAGATGGCAAAGGTAGTTGCGGGGCTTTGGCAGGGCTACTTGGGGGGCATTGGGCGTGACCCGTCCCCGCCGCGGTATCCCTGCGTATCAACCTCCAATAGAGCAGCCCACGGTTGATTGGAGCGTATTAGCGGGCTGGTTGGGCTGGAGGTAGTCCAGGCCCAGTGGAGGGCTCTGCCATCTAAGATCTGATCAGAGGTTATTAGCAGTAAAGAGCCACTGTGGATGAGGGGAGAAGAGACATCATTTACAGGGTCAGAGCCTGGCCGCACAGAGCCGGCTGGGCAGTGCACACACACACACAAGGCTACAAGCACACACACTGGACAGTAAAGGGCGGCTCATTACTCAGTGAGAGCTCAGGTTTCCAGCGTAGACCTCTCCATTAGACCCCCAGTTAGAGAGAAATGAATGGCTGTAGCTTCTCCGCACTCATAAACCATCCAACCATCCACAGCAGGAGAAAATGAGATACAAGTAAAAGGAGGGAGGGGATCTTAGAGGTACTGTGTGTGTGTGTGTGTGTGTGTGCACAAGAGAGAGCTGAGGGGTCCTCGGGGTCTTTGAGATGGAAATGTCCAGCTGGCTGGCCGTCTGCTGCCTGACCCCTGAGCTCAAGGTCAAAAGCCAGGGCCCCCAAACAACCGGCCACTGACCAAAACGCACACATACAGTATACACACACACACACACACACACACACACACACACACGCTCAATATCCACACATGTTCATTTGCCGCTTGTGTTTGTGTGTGTGTGTGTGTTTATGTGTGTACTTTAAGAGAGATGGAGAGGGAGTGTGCACTCTGCTCCGTGCGTGTAATTGATCATTTAATCTGGCTGACATCATAATCCCCGACGCGTGTTTAACTAACTGGCTGACCGGCGGAGGAGCAGAAGGGCTGAGTAATTATCTCATTTGGATACATTAATAACGAAGCATCACTCACCATCGCCTCGGTCCTGAATCAATCAACAGTACCCGTGCGAAGTTTGTTTGCGTGTGCGAGACAACGAAATAGAGATTGTGTGCATTTTGTGTGTATTCCTTCTTGTGTGTTAACATGCATGTTCATGGAAGCCGTGTCGACACGTTGCACCTCGCAGCAGAGTGTCGGCCATCACACAGCCCAACCTGCAGCAGGAGCGAGCTAAAATGGAGACCGGTGCATGTGTGTGTCGGCTTCTGTGCATTTGCAGTATCGCATCGGTGTATGGATTAGTAGGGAAGCCGAAGCACTCAAAGAATGCACCACAAATCAACAATATTGGAGTGGAAACAATCAAAGAATTTAATCGAAAGATGAGAATATGAGAAAGATATGCGGTGCACATCAAGGAACGGGCATATTATTTGGTTTCAAACTGAAGTGCACATTCAAAGCCAATTGCTTGGAGGACAGAGATCCACACAAACGGCAATCAAATTAAAGGGCAGTTGAAACAAAGAGAAGCAGACCTACGCATGTGTCCTTGTGTCTGTGTCTGTGTTTGTGTGTGTGTGTGTGTGTGTGTGCGCATCGGGGTCTTAGGAAAATTATTGCTATTGATTTAAGGCGGAGAAACGTGGAAATGTTACCAGATGGGACATTTAGCTGTGAGTGGCTTGGGATGAGACGAGTCATCCTCGAAAGGCCAGGGCAGAGAGATGCAGCGAATGCACATCAAAACACTAAATGCTGTCCAGACCTTCCCTCAGGACGAATCCACAATTCACCACCAAACTATGAGGTATATTAATTCATGTGCATGGATATTTTAGCTTGTGTATTGGATTCAAGATTTTGAATTCTGCGGAAAATGTATAACTTAAAATGGATCTATGTTTAAATTATTAGTTCCCAAAGGTCAAATTGTGTATCTTGTGGTGAGACAGTGAGTAGGTCTAAGTCAGCAAATCATCAGCATCACGCATCAGAAACTGGACTTTTTGCTCACAAGCAAGAAAATGACAACTAAAATGGTAGAAAGGTCAAGAAATATAAGTTTTTTTCTTGCCTATATTTCCTCTTCTTTACTGTTTTATATGCACGCCTGTTACAAAATAAGCAGCAGTCACATTGCTATTGAAATGGTTCACACTGATTTGAGGGGTTGTGACTTCAAACGATGTTTACTTTGTAAACCTATGCCATGCCAAAAAGGCTTACAAACCCCCATGGACGACTGATTTAGAAAGAATGAATGCAAAATTGTTTTGTTTGTTGTCTAGAATGTTTGAGCCACTCAAAGTGTAGTTTTCTTATATCAAGTGCAAATCACATATCCCTTTTGAAAAAGCTTTTAGATCATCCAAATAAAGTTTGCAAATCATTTCAGTCACACTCTTCCCTTCAGTCATGCAGTGCAGTTGTATAAATTCACTCCTTTACAGCAGCTTGTGTGATCATCTCTGAGCTGTAACGGGTGGCTCAACTCCCCAAAGCCTTTTCTCAAGAGGCAGTCTGATGGCGGAGGCACCTTCTAACCAATAAGCTTACGGCTTCTGTTACCTCTGGAGGGAGAGTTATGTTTTTAGAGCAGATTGTCCCTTTAACTTTCCGTTCTCATTGACCACTGACCGCTGTCCGTCTGCTCTGGTTCAGGTTAGGAGCCTCTCAGTAGAGCTGTTCGGATTACACCAACAGCTCAATAGAGACAAACACAGCATGCTGCAGCACATGCACACGTTCACACACTGCACACACGCTGCACACACACTGCACACACACTGCACACACACTGCACACACACTGCACACACACTGCACACTCACAGTCAACTGTATATGATGACACACATGCCTGCACATAGACATTTATTTCATTAAAGTGCACCTAAACACATCTGGAAACACACACACACACGCACACACACACACACACACACACACACACACACACACACACACACACACACACACACACACACACACACACACACACACACACACACACACACACACACACACACACACACACACACACACACACACACACACACACACACACACACACACACAGACAAAGAAAGGCTGGCAGTCTGGTGTTCTTCAAGTTAATTTGACACAGAATCGATTTGATCCCTCGTCATCTCAATAATGATAGAAAAGATGCTAAATGCAATTGAAACCCTGAAATCTAATATTTTGGGGTCAAATCGTTTAATGAAGAGCAATCTGACTCTGGACTTTCACTGTTCGTATTGCACACTATCTATTAGGATGTTGTTTTTCCAGATGCTTTGTTAGATTACAGGAAGCTTTAAACGATAAAGCAAAATTGTCTGAGGGAACTGTAACCAACCTGTTCTCGGTAATACAGTTACATTTTAGGTTTAAATCTCATTAAGCTCTTACTTGGAGTGACTTAATGTTATAATCCGTAGTCTAAGCAAAAGGGTCAGAAGAAAAATCCGAACCCGCCATCACTCTCAGATTTATTGACACATAAAAAAAAATACTAAATGTAATTGATTATGGTTTTATGATGCCGTCAAAGGTTTATTTACATCGGTTATGTTCCTAAACACATAAAGAAAACAGGCTTGTATTTTCAGTTATGACAAGATTAACACAAAAACTGTTTTTATTTTAAATCAATAAGTCAAACCCCATGTTATTTGTGTAATTGGATGCCACATTTGATGGACAGATTTAGGGTTTTAAGTGTTCGTTGGGAGGACAAACTTGAAAAGTACAGAATAGTACAGTGTGTGACAATTTATTCAGTTGTACTCATTACCAAATTAATGTTACAGTAACATAGGCTCAATGAAATACTATAACTCAGTAGGATGATAGCTTTAACATGTGCTAAATGATTTCAAACTAGCCTACAAAAAGGATGTTTCTTCCGATAAATAAGATCTGTACATCACAACACACTAGTTATACGTATCTGTTTTAATGGTGACATGGAGTAAGAAATAACCCTTCGACTGACATCTATTCCTGCAGAGGCTGATAATACCTGTAATTGTGTGTCTGAGCTGCAGCTTAGTGGAAAGGGACCTTTGAGTTGTTAATTTCCATAATCACGTGCAACAATCATACTTTAACCTTGTATGTGAGTGCTTTGTGGTTCCTTACACGGGTGTGCGCGTGTATTTTTTGTAAGTCTGTATGTATGTGTATGTATGTGTGTGTGTGTGTGTGATTACCCATGCTGTTATCAGCGGCAAGCCGCCATTCACTCCAGCTGAAATGAAAGGTTTTCCTCTGTCACAAAGCAGTTTCTTTGTTTCCATGGCGCTATGATTCTGTCAAAATCCCAGAGAAAACAGAGGGGGGAGAAAAAAAAAAATCAATGTCCCCCATCACCAACCGCAGTCTCAGCCTAGCGAGCTGCTGCCATGCAAGTACACACGCCAACACATGCATACACAGACAGTGGGAGCAACAAAAACAGAAAAAGTTGCCCCTGCGACATAAATCTGTTTTTTTGAATTTTTTTCTTTGAAGGAAGTGGACGTTGGATATTTTTAGATATTAGCGGGAGAATTCTTAAAAAGGTAATGATCCTGAGAAGTTTTCTCTGTTTTTGTAACCCTCATATAAGCAGTAGATTCATAACATATTGACATTATTTACAGTAGCTGCCTGCATTGAGTGAGTAGAGCAGGGAGTGACATTTACTCTCACACTCTCACATCTTTCAGCCAGTCTTTGTCATTAGAGGATGTAGAAATCAAGAGTTACACAGGAAGGTATGAATGTCATTTATTTTTTTATTTTTTTTGTTGCAATATTGTCATAAAAGTGCAGAATATGTTTATGCCAAGATAATTAGGCAGAAACAAAAAATACTAGTGTTGAACGATGAACTGAAACCGATGTATTCCAAGTCTTAATAAGCCTCTGGGATCCATTAAAAACGCAGGAAAAAGGTTAGAAGTGTGAAGCACTGTGCAGAAAAAATATGGAACATGGATTCATGGTGGAGAGAGGAGATTTTCAAAGGCTTTTCGGATTATTTCGAAGGGATTCTTCCTTTTGATACCAAACAGAGATAAACACTAAAATGCTGGAGGGAGAGTGGATGACATGTGAATAAAATCAAACTGCCCCACACTATCACACTATACCATTTAAATTGTATCAGAATTTCCAAGTCAATGATATGCCAGCTGCTTTAAAATTCAATCTCAAAGCTTGTCTCTAATGTTCGCCGGTGATTCTGCATTAATGGCATAAGGGAAAAGATGAGGTATTAAGACAACAGAGTGGCTCGATAATAAGCTAGAGCAAAACTGAGCCAATCCTGCTGAACATCTGTTACAGGCTGTTACATATTAAGGGATATTATTGCACCTCTTGAGACAGAAAATGAGCCACATTTTCACGTTGCAACATTTGTGTGAAGTTCATTGTTCAATGTTTAATTGCGACTTTCCAATGACATTCTTTGTGAACACACAGTTTCAGTAAACTTTAAGACACTGGAGTTTTTTTTTTTTTTAACTCTATAGCGCTATGGAGCAGTGTTTTTATGAGTAGGTCCCCATTTTGTCTGTCTTGTGCACACAAGGACACTCGTGTACACGTGATGAACAGTCACAGTATTGCACTAAGGCAATGAGAAAAAAGACCGTTAGCTAGTAAATATGTATCACAACAATGCAGGTTTTAACTTGTTCAAATAATTGGCTTTGCGAATGTTTTATGAGGACCTATGGCGATGCGCCTGAATATTTAACACCAGGGGCAATGTGTTTTCATATAAAGTGTCTCAAGTATAATGTAGCCAGAAGCTCTTTTTCTTAATATTGGTGCCATAATGTGGAACAACCTTCCATTAAGCATGAAGTAGATCAACAATAACAGGGACTTTCAGAGGTCAGGTTAGAGATATTTTATGGAAAAAGGTAGTAATTTGTTTTTGTTGTGTGTACGTGTATCTATTTTGTGTAGTTTGTGCTGACATAGTTTTAATTTTAGGATTTGTCATTTTTTTTGTGACATGCTTTGTCTTGTCTTTTACGCAGCATCCGTGTAGGAAATATGTGTCACTTAAACACTAGTGCATGTATTAGTGAGCCTATGGGGGGATATTTTGCAGGATCTAACAAAATATATTGATGCTCTCATATCTGAGCTAAGACTTTCACTTCAGTGTGCAATTCTTGCACAATCTAGAGCACAATACCTGATACCTTCTGTGTTTCAGATTGCTCATATCTTTTGTCACCTACTCCACACAGATGATTTACCCGAACACTTTCATTACAGTATGTTTTTCACCCCTGTTCAACTGTATTTGAATGAATGCAGAAGTAAGTATGCTGAAATACATGAAATACATTCATTTTTCTTTACCAAAGTCAATAGTAGTTGAAAGTATCCTGACTCACGATACTGAAGGCCGTTGACTTCTTGGAAGTAAAAAATAGCTCAAATGTGTTGCTCAGCATTTGAAGAAGTGGTAAAATTTGACAAAATATTTAAAAGAATTTGCCATAAAAAGTATCATATTATCCACACATACGGACGCTTGGTCAGTCACTTGGCGTCACCTCTGACTGTAACATACTGGGAACCCTTTTAGCATTAATTCTCAATGTGCACGGTAGTCCGATAAACTTCAACCACGGTCAACGTTGTTAATTCAAACAAAACTATTTGGTTAGATTTCTGATAAGATCATGCTTTGGGTTAAAATAAGTGTGTCTGTTACATAATTTAATTCAGGGATTTTCAAAATGGCGTACGGGGACCCAGTGGTCCATGGCACTCTGCCAGGGGGTCTGCTAATCAATTTTCCACAAGTTATAATATTTAGCTGTATTATTAAAACTACAGGTGGGGACCATTTGCGCAAAAAAAATGTCCATTACTCCCACCCACATTAGCTTTGGACCAATAGAAACTCAAATAATTGAGACACATAACGTCAATCTGTCATGAATCATTCGCTTCACTCAGGGTGCAACGAACTGTTCCTGCTGCTGCTTTGCTTGGCTTATTAGCCGGCCAGCTAGGTGGCGAGCATGGCAAGTGAAGCTGAGCCCAAACTAGCTAAATTCAGAAAATATTACAAAAGTATTACTGAGTTTGATTCTATTGAGAACAGCTATGGGAGACCAAAAAGCGTCATGACTCATGTGTCTTCAGGTGTTAGTGAACAAAGCAATGAAGATAAATCGACACCTGATTACAAAGCATCTGTGAATATCAGGGTAAAACAAAGTAGTATTAACATGATTCAAACTGAAGTGGGATTCTGTGTGTCCCTTCGAAACGTGGTCCAAAGTATTCAAGTTGAAAAGCATTAGAATACAAATAGTTCCAATGGCTTTTAAGAGTTGAGATGGTAGTAAACATATGCTTTATCAGTGTTACGTTAAGTACGTTACGTAAGGTAACTTACCTACCTAAATTAAATGACTTAATGTGGACTTTGGATTTCATATTGGACACTAACAGCGTCCTCCTGGGTGAAAGTCCTGTGTTTGTTTGACCTTGTCCATCCACCCTGACCTCCTCCCTATTTAGTTGTTCTTTATACTATGTCACCTGACTTCCTCCTTTACTCTGGTCATAATTACTACAGCCCTGCATGCAAAAACGGACGCTAGAGGGGTACATGGAGTTTGACACGTAGAGCCACCGACCAAGCTGCTGCATTTGACGAGATTTTTGACCTTACTTTGGAACATAACTAAAAAAGATTGTCCTGTTTTTGGAGTCTTTAAGGGCCCACATGTTTCTCCACTCTTAAAGACTGTCCAGAAAGAAAGGACCCTGTGAAGTGTGTTTGTGTGTTTATGTGTGTGTGTGTGTGTCTGTTTGTCTCCCCTCCACATGATGGTTAATGTGAGGCCATTAGTGTGTATGTTTGTTTGTTTGTGTGTCCCTCTTAGAACCCCTTTAATGCTTTTAAGACACTCCTCAAGATTCTTCAAGGCTGCAGATACACACAATGGACAGTCTGGAACATAGATGGTGTAAGTGTGTGTGTGTGTGCGCTCAAGTGTGTGTATGTGTATGTCTACAGTATTTGTATTTCTGAAAGACCACTTGCTGGTCTTGAAGGAAGCTCTCCAAAGTTGGAGAAAGGCAGCCAGGACATCAAACCCAGTCATTAAAGAGGCTTTCACAGAAATAAAAAGGCGGGTGATGAAGATGATGATGATGATGATGAGTAATTAGGAAGAGATGAGAGGAAATGGATTCACTGCTTTTATCTCTTTGGCCTTTAAAGGCTTAAGTAAAGTCGTAAGAGTTTGGAGCAAGCAAAGAGAGGAAAAAGGTAAAGACAGAAAATAAACACTAACAGGATACATAGATAGAAAGATAGATAGATAGATAGATAGATAGATAGATAGATAGATAGATAGATAGATAGATAGATAGATAGATAGATAGATAGATAGATAGATAGATAGATAGATAGATAGATAGATAGATAGATAGATAGATAGATAGATAGATAGATAGATAGATAGATAGATAGATAGATAGATAGATAGATAGATAGATAGATAGATAGATGGATAGATGGATGGATGGATGGATGAAGAGATGGAGAGATAGACAGACATATTGACAGATGGACAGACAGACAGACACTCAACACTCTCCAAATACAGGATGTGAGAACCGTCTTGGGCAGATGTTGCTGTTCCTCCTATATTACATCACAGCTATAAATCTTGATTTCTCTCATTGATCACAAACAGGTTCTGCAAATACAATTTCAAATTTAAAAGCTAATGCACAAAAAGCTTAAAAAAAAAAATCAATTTTTATTCCACTAAAGCGAGTCCATATTGCGAGAAAGTAGACAAAAATCAAAGCCGATATATACATTTTCCTGTGAAATCATTCCTTTCTGGCCCAGCGTAACGAAGTTCGAGAGAACATAAATCTCATAGTTTTTGGAGAAATAGCAATGAGATGTAGTAGAAGTTTAGACCATTAGATTTATTACCCAGGGGACACAAGGAAAAAATGCATGATGGGAAGGTGAAGCATCCCATCTAAAAGAGATTAGAGACGCGTGAGCACTCCTCGGTGAGTGAGGTCATGCCCAAAAAAACATCACAGACACCAAACTACACATAATAGCCCCAAAAAACCCAGCCACTCTCACACACACACACACACACACACACACACACACACACACACACACACACACACACACACACACACACACACACACACACACACACACACACACACACACACACACACACACACACACACACACACACACACACAAACATACTCTGTGCTCTCGTTCAGATCAACACTGACTTAACGGTGACTTTGTTTCAGTGTGGGTTGAAAACAAAAATGTATCTTTGTGCATGGGAGACTTACAAAGACTTGGATCAAATTAATAAAAATCAAATTAGCTTTTTCATTGCTACATGTTTGAATAATGAAAACAGTAATAATAGGCGACTGTGGCTAAGTGGAGAGTAGGGCCGTCCTTCAATCAGAGGATCGGCGGTTCGATCTCCGGCTCCGGCTCCGCTAGTCACATGTCGATGTGTCCTTGAGCAAAATTGCTCCCGTAGCTGTGCCTACGGTGTGATAGGATCTGAATTGTAAGTCGCTTTGGATAAAAGTGTCTGCTAAATGACTGTAATGTAATAGTATTACTTATATTAATTAACAAAGATGATAAACAAATACACCACGTTTATGTGGGACAGTTCACTCCAAAATCAAAAATACATATTTTTATTCTCAGTTTTAGTGCTATTTAACCATCTAGATTATTTTAGTTTGAGTTGCCTATTTTTTGGAGGTAGCAGCCATCTCTTGAATATAATGGTAATTAATGCCACTTGGCTTGTGGTGCCATTTGAAAAACTCAACTCAACTCTGTCAGAAATCATGACCAGGTTATTCAAGATTATCCACAGACCCTTTTGTGAGCAGTTTCATGTAGGAACTCTTTTCTGTTAACCACAGTTCTGACATGGAACTGCTCACTACAGGTAAGAGGAAAAATATGTTTTTTTATATTTTGGTGTGAACTGTCCCTTTAACTTTAAACTCATTATGAAATCAGAATCAGGCTTTTTTCCAACATGAAAGTTTGTGAAAGTGTGAAAGCTGTCTGATTTGATCCTCTACACTTTGTAAACTCTCATAGTCCCTTTGTATTTGCTAATATCCATGTCCTCCTTTCATCCTTCAAAGCTCTATTGAGGAAGACGCTCTTGATCTGTACTAGAAAGACACATTACGGACACTTACATTGCAGACATGAAGGTCTGCAGCATGTTGCAGAATATAAAAGACTTTTCAGACCCATCATTATGTGGACTGTTATTCCTACTAAGCACCTGAGAGAAGCAGCGCTGTATAGTCACAACAAGAGTTGTTTTTTTCGGTGCGCTTTATGTCTTTGGCTGTGTGAATGGTGAACATAATACGTCTTATACAATTTGTTTATTTCCAAAGCTGTGCTGATGGAGCTTACAGTCAATAATATCAATTTGCATTGTGCAAGGTGCTTTGGCTCAGGTGGCAGAAGGCTTTGAGTGTGCAAATTGTGTGTGCATGAAGGAGAAAGAGTGATGAAGGAGTGGAGAAAGTGAGTGATGAACGGTTAATGAGGGGTATAGAGGGCAGTTTGGGTTGGGTCATTGGGATTGGGGGGGTGAATTGAGGGCTTACTCTAACGAGTGAGGGGGTCACTGGTCAGTAGAGAGGCTTGAGGGAGAGAGAGAGAGAGAGAGGGCCAATAAACAGAGACGGCTGATAAATGTGAAGAGACAGTGAGAGATGGGGAAAAAGGAGGAAGGATGATAATAGATGATGAGGAAAGAGAGTAAAAGAGAGATGAAGATCGAGGCAAAAAAAGAGGAAGGGCGAGAAGACGGGAGGGAAGAGAGGGAGAAAGAGAGAGCGAGTCAGCATATTGATCGATCAGACCTGTCGGCAACCAGACAGTCAGGGAGACGTCTGTCCTTGTGTTGCCACTCTCTGGCCTGCAGACACCTAACCCCTCTGCTCCTACTGGGGCGGTGGCGTCAGACCGGGTGACCGTGCATGCGTGCGTGTGAAGCATGTGTGCGTGCTCGTGTGTGTGCACGTTTACGTGTGTAGTAGTATGTTTCTATTTGATATTTAGTGTGTGTGTGTGTGTGTGTGTGTGTTTGTTTGAGTGTGTGCAGGTTGCCCTGCCCCTGCAGTCTGCCTGTCGGTGCCCCGTGTCTTCTAGGGCTTCAGGTGTGGAGTGTCTTCTCCTCTGTGGAATTAACTAGGTTCCAGTCAGGAAACTAATCTCACGCTCCCTGTCGCACACAGACGCATCTCAGGAGTATGGATTTTATCAATACAAAGAGCGCTGTGCACTGAGGTAATGCCAGCGCTGTAGTCTTTTCTGGAAGAGCTGTTGTCAACCATCAACTACCGCCCCTCCTCCTCAACCCTCACAGCCCCATTTGGGATTTTGTCCTCATATAGAATTCCTGTCCTGGACAAGAAACATAATTTTCAGTGGTTCGTCTTTGGCAGCGGGAGAGCAGAGACAACTCTGGCAGCTATAGCAGAGATGGAAATAGCAATCAGATCTTTTTACTTTAGTAACCGCAGCAATGCCTCAGTGTATTATTGCTAAATAGCAATTTAATATTTAACTTTAGAAAAAGTATGAAATGATTATCAGAAAAATGTAATCCAAAGTAACAGCGACATTGTGGTTGGGTTTATTGCTGTCGATTTGTTAAATGTCATATTGTATTGCTGTAAGAAGCACACATTAAATTCCATTGTATTGAGGTGAATGCAGAAATCCCTGAAAACCTGGGTGAACAAAAGCATATATATAGTAGGCTACATGTCATTCCTATGTGTACAATCTGCTAAACAACGTCCACATATTCCACACTTCAGCGAGCATTACATGGTCAATTTGACAGATTGAGGGTCCCGTTCTCTCTTTCCTTTCTCGCTGTCATTCTGTCAGTCCATCCATTACAGCTGATCCTATTGTTCCAAACCCAGAGAGTTGCGAGTTGACCCCAGAGGTCAGATAATCAGATGCTCTCCTCTGTGACCTGCACTAACCTGCAGTCCAGGGCACATTGTGGTATAAGACTGTGCCTGTCTTCAGCCTCAGGGAAAAGCTCATATAATATTGGGACGCTCTGGTGTTGTGAGGTTGATAATTGAAGTTACAGCTCTTCTTGGATGCAACGCAACATCCGGGTGAAACGTCAGTTCTGGACATTAAACAAAGATGCTATAAGACAATACTGGTATGTCCAGTATAGTAATAAAAAAATGAAGGAGGATGCAACTGTCTTTAATTTAAGAGATAATTGGATGTTTTGAATGAAGCCGAAAACCTGCAGCAATCCATAAAGTGGATATTTTGCCGAGCTGGAGTGTTTATATAGATTTTTTCTGAAACAACATACACATAAACACAAAGCATTTTTGAAAAAAAACGTCTGGCGGCATCTTGGCGTTAACGCTCATCTGTAGCTGCATCGCAGTGAACATGGAAGAGAGATGATGGGTTGACAAAAGCAAAACACAGACGAGACCATGGAAAATGGAGGCGAAAGGCGCATAAGTGAAAGAGCGAGGGAGAGAAAGAAGAAGCCAGCGCAGGAGAAGGTGAATCCGATTTCTCCCGGTAAATTGGACTCCCCTGCTTTCTCTAATTCATGTTTCAGAGCTACTGCAACGATTGAGGAGATGGAGAGGGTGAAGAGAGAGAGGCAGAAGAAAGGAGGGGAAAGGGAAGACAAATCCATGCAGGGGAGAGCAGAGGGAGAGAGGGAGACTGCGGCCGCTCTCCCACAGGCAGACAGCAATCAATAAATCAATAGGAAACTGTGGTTGGCTGGAGAACGGCTGGGGCTGGGAGGATGGAGGATGGAAAAGAGAGAGACCTGAATCAAAGTAGCTCCAAGATGGATGGAGCGAGGAGAGGAAGGGAGAAGAGGAGGATGGGGAGGGAGGGAGGGTTCAATAGAGGTGGAGGCATCGAGAAGGATGCAGGAAGAGGGGAGGAGTGCGTGGAGGAAAGGTGGTTTTAGCGGGAGCTGTGAGGAGAAAAATGGGTGGAGGTCCAGAAGGCTTTTGGGGTCCCCCTCCCAGTCCTGCCTTCAGCACATCCTGCACCAGTGGTGCAGTGATAGGGCTTGGCACTGTGTGATGCCCCGCTGAGGTCTGCCCAATGAGCCCAGTGAAGCGCGGCTGTATCTGGGGCCGGGGAAAAGCCGTAGGCCCCCTCTGCCCGCTGGGTGCAGCCTGGTTGACTGGCTGCTTGCCTGGCTGCCTGCCTGCTGGCTGCCTGGCTGGCTGGACATCGATCTCAGTGGGTTGGAGAGTACAGCTGGACGCACACTGAGAGCTGGGGCTAAATCTGGCTCAGGCTCAATCAACGTTTGCACCTGTCTTTTCCAAAGGGAATTAAACGTAGTAGATAGAGAGAAAGAAAGAGTAATGGTGTGTGTGAGCATGTGTGTGTGTGTTTACGTCTGAGTGTGTGTGTGTTAAGGTTAAGTTCTGCAGGTAGTAGGAGTGGATGGTTTGTAAGGGAACATGCTGGTTTTGCCATTAGTCAACATGGTTTTGCTGCAGCAGGTGAGGTTATAGTTTGATGGGTGGTTGTGTGTGTTTGTGATAGACAAAGTATGTGTGTAGGTGTGTGCGCAGGCCTTATCTACGGTACACATGGCTTTGATGTGCAATTGACAAAAGAAGAGAGATGCGGGGCTTCTCACAGACCAGGCAATTAGTTTGAGTTAAACAGCAGCGATAGTGAGATTATATATGGTTTCTCTTGAATGTCTCTCCCACATGTCTGTAACATACAAAACAGATTTACAAAAAGATGAATTTATTACTTTAGGTTGCTTTGAATATGTGTGTACTTCCTTGGCTTAACGGGGGGAAACAGCTCTGCCTCCAGCTCTGTTCCGTCAACAAACACTTCTAATGTTACATCCTTCTTGTTTTATCTGTCCTGTTGGGGAGTCACTGCACCCTGACAAAAAATAGTCCCACATCTGTAAAACCACAAAGTTCTAACTTTTACACATTTTTGTACGGATTGAAAAAGATATAACGTGTTAATTAGTGAGCTTTAGAGGGTCTGGTAGGCGGACTTTGTTACCTTTGGACAGAGACAGGCTAGCTGTTTCCAGTTAAGCTAAGCTAAGCTGACCAGCTCATGGCTCTAGCTTCATATCTAACAAACAAACAAACATTCTCATCTAACTAAGAAGGCAAATAAGTGTACTTCCCAAAATGTCGAACTACTCCTTTAAATGTCTTGCTCAAGGGGCATGGCTGTATCCAGCATTTTTAGAAACACTTTGCAGCATCACTCAGAACTCCATCCATTTGAGAAAATAATGGACTATCCTCCATCCAAACTCTTTGTGAATTGTCACATATTATTTATTAAGCTATTGTTTCACGTTGTTGTATTTTCTGTTAATTTTTGCCAGGTACGTAATTCTGGTGAAGAATAAAAAAATCTCCTTTGTTACAGCATTAAAAAAAACTAGAATAGAGTCTGTCAGAATTACTAAGATTCGCAATATGTGTGTAATTGTAGAAATGTAAACTCCCCTTCATGTCATTAAATCCGTCCCCCAAAATCCCAGAAATATTACAGAGGACATGACCTTTGTGGTATCTACAGCCATGCTCAAAGGCACCTCAATAATACTTCATGAAGTCACAAATTCATTAACAATTCACTTTTCTGTATTTTCAATACAACCTGTGTGGTTCAGTGTCGTGACTGGAAAGTCATTAAAATAATTGAAAATATTCAACGATCTAAATTGCTTTAAATCCTTCATAACGTCATATTGGTACAACATCCATGTGTGAGAAGCATGCGAGCTGTACGGACCAACAGCGACTTCATTTGCACTCACAGCATTTTACTCCTTGTATTTAGAAACCGATAGTCTGCAATTTAAGCAATAGAACGTCGCAATTTAGTCAATCTGATCTCTATTAGCTCGCTCTGGTAAACTCTTGAGATGTTTATAGCTGATGTCAATAGTCATTGTGCAATTAAGCTGTTTGCATTGATAGCCTATTAGATGCATTTCTACAGAGTCTTTATCAACTGCAAGGCGGCTGTGCAGACTATCAGAGACTTATTGCACGCGTGTAACTAATGATCGCTGTCCAGCAACTCGTTAACCATCTATAACAAATAACTAGTCCTCTCCACTGTTTCCTTTTCTTTCGCTTTTCATTTTTCTTTCTCCCTCTGTCCTCCCATCTACTATATTATCTTAGCCTTTCCGCTCCCCTCGTCTCCTCAATTTATTTTCTCCCCTTGACCTTTCCTCTCTTTCTCTGTCTCTTCCGATCCATTCCTGTCTTTCCTTTCCTCTTTTTCCTTCTGCTCCTGTCCTATCTTGCATTGCTTTTCCATCCCCTCCCCTCCTCTGCTTCTCCCTTCTCTCCTTCTCTTCTCTTCTTTTCTCCTCTCTCCTCTCCTCTCTGGGGTCCCATCCTAGAGAGGCTGCTCCCACCCAGACACAGATGGCCCCCAGATCAGATTTATCAAGGCCAGTAGAGCCCTCTGCAAAAGGTCACTCTCTTAAAAGCTGACCGATCAATGGGCCAACTCCTAATACTAACAGCCGTGCTTTTTCGTCCGTTCTCTTTTTTTGCGTGTGTGTGTGTGTGTTTGACCATGAGTGTGTGTATCTACATGTGAGTAGGTGCATATGCTTTTATCCATACATGTACCTGTGTGTGTGTGTGTGTGTGTGTGTGTGTGTGTGTGTGTGTGTGTGTGTGCAGCTCTGAGACAGAGACGTGGGCCCTGGGTGTTACTAATCGAATGGCTGTCCCTCAGACGGTCCTCTAATGACCTCTCCCACCTCTAATAGTGCAACCTTATTGAGGCACTACTAAATATTTCAGCAAGTCATTAGCTCATTACACGTCATTATCTACAGCACGTTCAGCCCGCCAGGATTAGCTGTGAGACTTTTAGCAACTTCTCTGTGGGAAATCAATAATCGGCAGACACTTTCAATCACCGGGATCATCTATGTGTGTGTGTGTGTGTGTTCATCTGTGTTGATCAGAAATTCACACAATCACACGTGTGTGCACACAGACACACACACACTTGTTTTGCTTTACTTTACCTGAATATGTCAGCAGAAAGAACATTTGCTGCCAAACAATTATATTTATTGGTGAAGCCCTGTGCTTGTTGCAACAGACCGCAATGTTGAGTCCATCTTGCATCTCCTGTCATTGCCTGCATCTCTCTATAGTCCGTAATAAAGTTATAAACATCCTTAAAAATACAAGATTACATTTTTTATTTTTACAGATATTCCTGTTTTCATTCATATTTCTTGTGTGAATTACTGGATAATTTTACCTCTTCAAGCATGGAAAAATGACTACATTTTCAGTTGATTTGGTCATAACCCATAGACATTATGTTCATGTCGATAATCATTTGCCAGTAGACATCATCTCACTTTAAAGGGTCATGAGCCAAACAAGTTGTGATCCACAGACAAAAACTTCGACATGGTTTTCCCGAGAACCCAGATACAGGATAATGAGGTGAGCTGAGCTGAATTTCCGTAATATTTTAATCTGCAATTCAGGATTTTTTTGTCAAAACCAGATCTGTAAATGAATTACAATTAACTGTTTTAATACGAAAATAACAGAATTAGATGTTTCTGGTGGTTGGAACCTTTTTTCATTGTATGAGTACAGCTTACATACAGTCAGCCAGTCACTTTAGTTGCCTTTGGAAATTGTGGACAGTAAAAAGTTTTCAAAAGATTTCCGAGAAGTAGGAGCCACATCTCCTGGGAGCAGCCTTTAGTGTTGTGGTGCCGCTATCTGGAATCAGCTCAACAGATTGGAAAAAGATCAGTCAAAAATCAAAGCAGCAGACACCAAGGTGTCTTGACTTTTAGTCCCTTTTATGGGTCATGCATATCAGGGTTATTTTTTTTTTATTTCTCCTCTCCAAAGTGGACATTGTTCAACAGATACAAATGTTGTATTTACTCCTCAAGATGAATGTAATACACCTCAGAACTGTATCTCTTTAATTGCTTTAATGTTGTTAAGCAGTATTAATACTAAGGAGACTTTCTTGGTGAAAAATAGTGAAACGGTGATTATGTAACTCATCGGCCATTTGGCTTTGGCACCTGCAAGTTGGTTGTGACGTGATTTAAATAAAGTTAAGTTCTGTATAATTTCATTATATATGATGAATGATTTTGTAGGTTTTTCCTTCTTGTGAAACAATCTAAAAAAATGGAAATTTGAGCCATCACATTAGTTTTCACAATTCACTGTTTGCAGGAGCTATGCTTTTAGTTTTTAAGGGTCACAGGCCACGGTTGAGTACCTCGGCTCCGGTGTCTGGAGGGGTTTGTGTGTTGAACCTGAGCGTGCCTGCTGCCTGGGAGGGAGGCGAGAGCTGTTTACGGCAAACCATGAAACCTCTTTGACACACTTTAGGAGTCACTTAACAATGGCCAGGATGTGCGTGGTTAAGTGTGTGACTAATTTCTTTTAACACAGTGTGAGATTGAGAGACTGGAGGCCAGAGGGGGGCGGAGCTGCTACTTGTTAAGAAGGTCAGAGGTCAGCTCTTCTTGAATAGACCCAGAAATCCCCAATCAATTACGCAAACACACTCACACAAACAGAAACACACGCTTGCATACGAATGCACGTTCAAACATACACCACACGCAAGAATCAGAGGAGTCTATTATAAGTTAATACATTTTTTTGTTTGGAGCCACAGTGCTGCATACCAAAGAGAAATGGATATAATTCTGTGGGGGGGAAGTGAATCGACAATCAGTCAACGACAAATGGGAAGCACAGCGTGTGTAAACAGTTACGACCTAAACAGCTGCTTTCTCTGCTCCGGAGTTTACCTTATACGGCATATCTTGTGGGTCCATCTATCACTCTCTCCTCACCCGCTCCTCTCGCTGCACCGAGACAGAAGAGGGGGATGTTTGAATCAGCTAAAAGTTTAAAAGCTTTATTATGAAGAGGAAATACAATTGCTCTCTTTCATTGCTCATCTGTCTTCCCTCTGCTGTTTGTGCGCTGTCCATTTGGACAGCAGCAGCATTGCTCAGCAAAACAGCAAATCTCCTCATCTGAGAAATTAATAAGTGAGATATGATCTAATCTAAGTGAAGGTGGAGGAGCAGTCGAGGGGAGCACAATGAGTTTACGCCATGTAATCAGATTTCAGTTACCTCACCAACAAAGTGTTTTCTTTGAGCAAAATGTTTCTACTCTATATCTATTAAAAAGGAATTAGTTTACTTTAAAAATTATATCATGCTCGCTTGCACAGGCTTTTTTTTCAATGCAGGATGATGAATGATTTATTGAGTCTGATTAATCTTAAACACTTGTAGTGTTGTGTAACACAATATTCCAACAATGTATTCAAAGTTAGGTGTTAGAATACACGTAAGGTAACAGATTTACATTGTTATTATAGCATTCAGCCTTTCCTGTAATTAATAATACATGTGCCGTGGTTGTCTGGCTTTATGATTGCTGCAGATAGAATTTCCCTTTCATAATGAATATGACCTTTCATACTTTGTAACAATATGTTTAAAATGTGCTCTCAATGCCTTTTTGCATTCTTTAAGCCACACTTGCTGTCCTGCAGTGTACATTATCTGTTTGCTTTTTTTCCAGCTGATTTTCCATCTTTCCCTTTTGCACATCTCTCTCTCTCTCTCTCTCTCTCTCTCTCTCTCTCTCTCTCTCTCTCTCTCTCCTCTCATTTCTTCCCTCTGCTCCCTCATACTCATTTCAGTCGTGGGCCCATCCCGGCATCCACCCCAACAATATTTCACATCCTGATGTATTTTGGTCCTGGAGTCATGCAACCCTAAATATTGTAACTGACCCTGGGCTTATTGATCTCGCTGTGTCGGCTAGCACTGCGACTTCCTGCCTTATAACGACCCTATGAAACCCTCCGCGATCTATCATTACCAACATCATCGTTTAGGAAAAAGAGCAATTCGCTCCATATTCATCTGTTTGTATGTGTGTGTTTATTTGTAGATATGGGTATACCTTTACATGTGCACTGTGTTGGTATTTTCCTCCACATCATGTTTCTGCATTTGTATACCTGCATCTAAGTCAGCTGCCTTTTTGTCTGTATGTTTATCTTTGTTTATCTGCAGCTTTGCGTTGTGTGTGTGTGTGTGTGTGTCCCTAATGATGCTATTTGGTCAAGGGAGAGAAGCAACCCCTGTCACCATTGTAATAAGGGGTATTTATATCAGTTACCTGGCAGTAAACCACTCTGATCTCCTCTCCTCATGTCTCATTCCTACAAGACAGGTGTGTGTGTGTGTGTGTGTGTGTGTCACTGCAACAGTGCTAGTTTGCATTTGTAAAAATACATGATTGTGTGGTTGTGTGTGTGTGTAGGTGTGTGTGCTTGTGTGTGTAAATGCACATAAACGGGTAAAATACAAAACAATGTACAGGATATCATGGACACAGCACAAATAGTGTGTGAGTGTGTGTGTGTGTGTGTGTGTGTGTGTGTGTGTGTGAGAGAGAGAGAAGGAGGAGTGTGTTGAGGGTGGAAGAGACAAAGAGGGTAAATTGAAAGGAAATGATGAGCGATGAGTCTGTGTCGCACATTAGTGTTCTGCAGTTTTTTTTTCACCATGATTGTCTGTTTCCTTGAGCCTTACTGCATGTGTCTGTGAGAGAGAATGTGTGTGAGCTTTGTGAAGCCTTAGGGAGCAGGTTTTATCCTTATCTGTACGTCCAGGAGTGTGACATGTCTAAAAAAGCCTTCAGAAATTTCTGCATCTTTTGACCTTAAAAAGGCCTTAAAAAGTGTGTGTGTGTGTGTGTGTGTGACTCTGTCTGTGTGTACTTCACACCTAAAGCCTCGGCCGGGGTACTGCGTGTATGAATGTGTGTATATGTGTGGGTGTGTTGGGATAGTGGGGTTTGGTGGTGGGGTTGAGGCCGTATCCATGGTAACACCCCACCGCCACCCCCACTGGGTCCTAAAAGACAAAGAATCACATGGACACACTCACGCACACATGCACACAGAGCACTACAGGGCCAGCTGAGCCAGATCAATATTTCTTCCCATTTAAAGAACAGAATTCAGAGAATGGCTTTTCAGAGCCCAGACTGCAGCCGTGCTTTAGACCTTGGGTTTTTACACTTAACACCCAATCTGCAAAGTGGCGAGTTCTTTTTTTGTACCGTCCAAAAAAAATGTGTTGCCTAAATCTTTTTCCTTTCTATCTTTTTACTGTATTGATGGATCCGCTCAGCCCTGCTAGGACCTCTGTCGTATCTTCGTCTCACTCCCCCCCCCCCCCCCGTCTTACTCTTTCTCTATTTTCCTTCCTTTACTTCTACCCTCTCTCCCAACCCTGCTTCCACTGCCTGAGTGACAGGGTCAGATTGCATTCAGCATCCCCTCTCTTTGTCCCACCCTGTGGCTGACCACAGCTCAGGACCCGGCAGCTCCCTTGTGGGTCCCCTGGGGCGTCCAAGCACATCTCTGTGGCCGAAGGGCTGGACTGGCGTTGGCCCAGTGGTCCTGCTGGCTGCCTCGAGGCTGAGGGGAGGGGGGGCTCAGGGTCAGTGGTTAAGGGGGGTTGGGTCCTTGACTGCTGTCGGTGTAATGGAGGAGGGCTCCCTCTAGCACTGCTGAGTTGTAACAACAGGGGAATAACCAAAAAAGACCAGATCCTTGTAGTGCACACAAAGGAAAGCAAACGGACTGATTGCTTCATATGCACAAGATGTTTTCCTCCCATATATAACATGGAAAATGCAAGCTGATTAATACAGATGCATGAACATGAATGTAAGACAAGCAAACAAATGCACAAACACGCATCAAGAATCGCCCAAGGCTGATTGGTGCATCCTGTTTCTAAAGCAGCCATGGGAGGTATCTGAGGCCTCTCTGGTTCGATATCTTGACAGCCCCAGTGTGTGTGTGTGTGTGTGTGTGTGTGTGTGTGTGAGGACTGTGAGCGCCTGCATTTCATTAAACACATCCCACATAGCAGTCTGTCACTCTCCTCCTCCAAATGGAATAATTCATTGTTCCTTGATTTTGTTTGTTTGGAGTCTTTATAGGCACGGGTCTTTCCGTCTTTCGCCATAGCCGTTGAGACTGTGATCTGATTGAGGAAGCTGATAATTGATTTCATCAGGCAACAAGGCTGTGGGCCACTCGGAGCAGAGAGCGAGAGATTGGAGGGGACTTTACCTGAGTGGGTCCATTTTCTACATAATCCTCCACAATCATCCTCCAGTCATCACCGTGCTACTGGAGAGCCTGTGTGACACATTGAAGATTACTGTGCAATGCTCTCATTAGATGTTAACACTCAGTGACCTGTCAAGTGCTCTTGAACAAAGCTCCAGCAGCCCGTGGTGGCACTAATGAGAGAACAGTGCATAGGTGGAGTGAAGAGAAAGTCAATCCCACACTGCAGTGAAACACACCGACACTTTAAAAAAAAAGGATGGGCCACTTTTAACATGTCACTGCCGTTTGACAAAACACACTTGAAAGCATAAAGACCTGGTAATAACACATGTCAAAGCGGCACATGTTGCTTTTCACACGATAATAACGCACATTAAAAAGCCTCTTTTAAGGGTTTTACTCAGTCTGTGTGAAAGAACATACACATAATCTAAGTAATACAATTTGAAGAAAATAACCTAATGTCATCCAACCGTACATCCATTTTTTTACTTTTTATGTTTAAAGACACCAGAGCCCATTCCAGCATACATTATAAGCAAGAGACAGTGCGCTATGGACAGCTCGCCAGTATATCAAACAAACAAGCACATTTACAGCTACAGGTAATTTAGAGTTTGCAATTTAAGATCTGCCCAAAATCTGCCTTTTGAGCATCAGCCTATCACTATCATTGTAGGATGGAAAGGTGACTGAATGACTGATGGAAAAATATAGCAACACCCAAAAAAAAACTGATAAAAAACACACACATGAATCCACTTTCCCACTGTCCATCCTAATAGTCAGACTTCCAACTCACCACAGCTGCAGTCTCTGTGAAGGACTCGAATACAGACACATTTTAAGTCTACAGGGGTTTGGGGAGTGTATGTTATTCATTGAACGAAGAAGTTTTACCAGGTGCGATATACAATAATGTAACCATCAGTACTGCAGACTCCTTGCTGTTCTACCTCCTGCATTGTTTTGGTGCATTTAACAAAAATCATCTTTTTTTATTCTTGCCAGGCAAAACAGACAATGCACTCATTGTTTGCTGAATTACATTCAATGTGCTTTGTTGTTGCAGTAAATTTCTAAAGAAAGCTAAACAGCAAGTGATGACGGAGTTACAAATGTAGATGGCATTGTGACAATAACAATCAAATCAATCATTGAATTAAGACATCCACAAACTTATGAGAAATGTTATCTCTAATAGGGTTCAGACTTGTCAACTGTCAGAGATTTTTCTTTACCGTCAAGGAAACTATTAGGGGTACTGACCTTATAAAGTGGATCAGGTATTGACAACAACATTTAATTCACTGGATTAGCCCAAAATTCTATACATTAATTGGTTTTAAACAGAATTTTGACTAAATTGAATCACTATATTATAACAAAGGCTACAGTATGTCATCATCATGATATGAAATGAAGATGACTGGTCGGATAACGACTGCCACATTGTGGCTTGGACTACATCCAACACGGACAAAGTCGACTGTGCA
The DNA here is from genome assembly GCA_032191485.1 of Leptoclinus maculatus. Classification (NCBI taxonomy): domain Eukaryota; kingdom Metazoa; phylum Chordata; class Actinopteri; order Perciformes; family Stichaeidae; genus Leptoclinus; species Leptoclinus maculatus. The sequence goes on along the minus strand of JAVDOI010000001.1, from coordinate 27,572,290 downwards.
TGAATGCTAGTACACAAATGTCATTGAGTGCATTCCTCCTTCGTTTTTGCCTCTGACCTGTTAGAGTGCCGCGTCTCTGAGCTATTTGTGGTGGTGCTTCTTCCATCAGCAGCGACCAAGGTTTTTCTGCTGAAGGGACGAGCCAAGATATACAGACCGGGCAGACACGGCCATATTTCAGATGGGAGAGGGAGACGTGTGTGCACTCTCACACTCCAATACACACACATCAAGCCACACAGGGACATGTAGATCTGCACACACACACACACACACACACACACACACACAGAGACAGAACGGGGAGGGAGGGAGGGAGGTGGTGGTGAAGTGGCATTCTAAGGGGACAGAGTGAGGTGGGGCCAGAGGTTGTGTGACAAGGGGACTGGGACAGACAGCGTGTAGGTTTGGTGCGTCAGGGGTAGTGATGTTTGGGTGTGCGTGTGTGTATGTGTGTGTGTGTGTGTGCGGGTGTGCTTGGCGGTGACACAGACACCTTGAGGTGTGGCAGACAGCCCCCAGCTGCCTGTAAATAATGTGTGCCGGGAGAGGAAAGTCAAAACCTGGAGAAGACAGTTCTGTAGTCACACAAAGGTTTCACTTTTGTCCATTATTCCTGTGTTGCAGGCTTAAAGGTATAATTTGCAAGAATTTACGAAAAAAACAATGTATAGACTGATCCAACCTCAAACCTCAGAGGCTTCACACAGAGAGCAGACAGGCCACTCTAGGACAAAGCATGCCACGGGCTGCATTCATTCAAACTCCGGCACCTTCCCGCAGATTTGTGTGGAGTTGTGTATGTGGTTATTTGTACTTCAGATTGTAACCACCATGAAACAATCAGAAAATAACGTTTTATTCTTCTGATTCACAGTATTGTTCTGACTAACAATACATTCACTCGCTAGCTCGCTCAACACCCTCTGCGCTCTCTCTCTCTCTCTCTCTCTCTCTCTCTCTCTCTCTCTCTCTCTCTCTCTCTCTCTCTCTCTCTCTCTCTCTCGCTTGTTGAGCAGGTGAGGAGTGGCACATTTTGAATGCTGTGTTCACAAACAGCAATTGACAATGTGCGTACCTTTAATTAAATTGCTTATTCTACAATCTATTTACTTATAACAACCCATAACGACAAGAGATGTACATTTTACATGTAGCCATAATGTAGTTTTGTTTGAGTGACCTTTGATTCCACCGGTAGCAAATTTAAGTCAGTGGACATGATGCAAGTGTCCATTAAGAAAATAGTTAAAAGTTCATAGGAAATTGTTTGAGCAAAAAACAATCCATGAACTCTCTGTAGACTTTGTAGGGGAGTTGGGTTGATAAACACACACTGGGCAGGGTATAAAAGAGCCCAGTGGCCATCTAGGTTCTTTGTACACATGTTTGATGGAGAAAGAAGAGCCTCTCTGAAAAAGCTTCAGAGTTGCTCTGTTGAGATGGAAGAAGCTGTGGCACTCCCTGTCCGTCTGGCCTTGAGGGTAGAGTGATCTACCTGTAGCTGCAAGGACTGCCAGTGACGCTTCTGAACAAAGAATAATGAGGATAAATGTATGTGTGTGCACGTGTGTTCATCCTGTTTGGCGTGTTTTACAGTGCAGTAACTGAGAAAGATGTGACCTTTGTACACTCAGAATCCATTATCGGATTCTGACATGTACATTTCCAATGTAAATGAATGGCAAATATGTGAAATATTGTTATTGAGCATAATGCCCAGTATTGTAAATGAATTGCATTCTCAGTAGCCTACTGTAACTTCACACGTGCCGCCCAAAAACAGTCACATTTTTTTGCATTGAATTCAGTCAGACAGTGCTGTAAAATAAACATGAGGTTTTCATGATCCAATATCTGTGATTTCGCAAATGTTTAATACGGGGAATTAAGTGGTTCTCCTGGTGGACATTAATTGCCCATAAACGTATTAGAAATAAGGTCAGGTTATGCTTGAAACAAACTTTGTGCGATAAGTCATTTTGACCATGTCTAAAGGTAGACGTCTTTATAGCTCTTCCAAATGGCCACACTCGAACGCCGGGCAAAAGCTTGAGGTCATAAGAGTTGGGGGAGACGCCATGAATCATACAAATAGGGATAACAGTGCACACTTTCAGACAGTCTCTCCTAAAAGGCATACAGGGTGTTGCACTCGGTTGCACTCACAAAAAGGTACAGCAGTAGTTGTGTGAAGGACAGAGAAAGAGTTTATTTTAAAAGAGAAGCTTGAATCTATACCTTGTCACCTCCCCACATCTGGGAATCTTCTGCGTTGAGTATAGCCATGTCAGATTCAATCAATTTGAGAACAATTGTCGGATGCAGCCTTCCCCGGTGTGGTGCTTTTATTGGTCTTACATTGAATATCTATAAGGGTAAACCCTAATATAATACTAATGACAGTAATCAAACAAGTATTTTGGACAATTTGGTAATTCAAAGGCCGGTGAGGGATTTTTACTTCCTTTAATCAATAATATTTTCCTCCTTAGTCCAGGATATTCTTGCCATATCTCTGATTAAAAAAAGCAGAATTCTCAAACAACAAGCTCACGCTTTCTTCAGCTTTACCTACAATCGTACTGCATTCCAGCTCCACGACAGCATTCAAAATACAAAATAGATGTTCAGATTTGCACGTGTGCAAAGTGTGTAGTGTAGTGCACAAGTGTGACTTGTATGTTTGCCGTGGCTCATTAGTGTGATACATCTGTCAGTGTTGTATTAAAAGCCCTTTTCCCTGTGTCTCTACAGATGCATATGGATAATTTTACATGGCAAAGAGTAATGCGTGAGCAGAAATCAACGCTGTCATTTATTGGCCTCCGTCTTGTCCTGCAGGAAGCTGCAGCAGCAGCAGCAGCAGCAGGTGCAGCAATCATACTTTATTGTTTTTATGGTTATCAAATAAAAAACATGAATCATCTGGCTTTCTTAAGTGCAATGTCTAATAATATCAGAGTGACTGTTTATGCCTGCGTCTGCACTCTATGGGAATCACGGTGTGTGTGTGTGTGTGTGTGTGTGTGTGAAAACAAGAGTGAGAGAAAGAGACACAGACTTAGAGAGAGATTGAGTATGTGAGTGAGTGAAGCAAAGCCAGAATAAAAGAAGTATGAAAAAGAAACTTGTAGTGTGCGTGTGCCTGTAGGCTTGCTAGTGTGTGTGTTGTGGTCAGTAGATGATGGTTGATTAAAGTGCTTCTGTGAAAAGTGTTGAGCAGGGAGGTGGACTTTTTTGAGATACAGAAAGAATCACACACACACACACACACACACACACACACACACACACACACACACACGCACACACACACGCACACGCACACGCACACGCACACACACACACAGACACTCCACATATGAGAACTAGGTGTCATTCCTTTCATTGTAAGTCACTCTAGGAAAGAGCATCAGCTGAATGCCTTAAATGTAAATGTATGCTGCCTGTATAATACAAAGGTCCTGAGCAAGATACACAACGTGTTTCTCTTTTAGAAAACTAGACACTTTAGTGCATGAAAATCCAATTAGGGCGTCTGTTTCCTGAGACGGAGCAACCGCGCTGTCTGGCACCAACAATCATTCCACGTTAAAAGTTGTCTGGGTGAAATGTCTCTCACTTAAACGTTTATGGGCCGGCGTTTTTTTTTCATGGCTGCCTTGTTTGTTTGTATTCAAGGTTGAATGTCTGACACACGCTTGAATGTCTGAGTGCTTATTGGTTTGATTATGCTTGGTTGGAAACATGTTTGCTATCAAAATGTATATTAAGTCAATTGCATATTTACATCTGCGTATCTCTGTTTGCTTTTTAAACCACTTTCTAACATTGTGTTTGGAATATTGCTCCATAAATTATAAAATTAGTGTGACTTTATATCATTTTGCAGTTATACAGTACAAAGCACCTGTCACATACTCACTTATGCACCCCAGAGTACATGCTACCAGCCTGATCCAACTGGCCAACTGGACCTATAGCTATGCATTGCTGGAAATATCAGAGTGATGGGGCTGCTGCATAGTAGGCGCTCCGAGCAGTTTAGGGGTTTTCCACCCTGCTCAGCGGCACCTCGGTAGTGACTGGAGGTGAACTGGCATCTCTCCAGCAGCTACCAGTCCTCCCTACAGTTCCCAAGCCATTCCCCATGGACTCAGCTACTTTGACCCCATCAATACTGTAGTTCTCATACTGGAAATCGAACACAGACCACCTGGGTAAAAACCAGGAATCCTACAGTACATTGTTCACAGAAGCACACACTGAGACACAGAACTATACTTCTGAGGACCTTTACTGATAAAATGCATTCCTGAGCCCGTAACACTAGCCCTTATCATCAAAACTACTTAAACCTAATTATACCATTAGACCTTAAACCAAGTCTTAATCCTCAAAGCAGCAGTAAGGACTGATACAAATGTCTCATCCTTAATTTAAAATGTAACACATCTACATGTTTGTTCTGCTGGATGTTCCCTGTCACAGACACCAACAGACTCTCATCACCTATCTTTCTATGCTCTCAGTCATTTCTCTTCAATCTCCTATTCATCAGCCTCTCTCTCTCTCTCTCTCTCTCTCTCTTTCCTCCCACTCCACTGCTGAAACAATCATCAATTACCCTTATCCCTCCGTGTTATCCTTTTCTCAATCTCCCTCATCTTCCCAGCCCATCCAGCGGAGTGGTTCCTCCTGGTTGGCTGCGGGCCACCCAACCCCGTCCCTGTCAGTCACCCTGCTCCAGTAGCTGAGAGGAGACTGACAGCTCCATGAGCAAATCAATAATAATCTTCAACCAGTGTAATCCTATACCTGAGGATATCCCTTAGCGCAAACCACAGCTTCCTGGTATCGCTCACCGTTTCACATGTTCTGATTAGCATTATCAGTGTATAGTTGTGCAGAAATGAGCAGACCAGAAAAACCCAGAAGGTGAGCTGAGTATACACACAAATACACACTAGCACACTCACTCTTGTCCTGACTGTCACCGAGGCTAAGGTCACCTCGTTTGATGTATGAGGCGACTCATACGACAACCTTCATATAACTCCAACCTCTTTCCTCTCCAAGAAAATTAACAGGAAGGGCTGAAGGACTGAGGGAGAAGGTGCGATTTAGCTCTTGTCTCGTAAAAAGCAAACCACAATAAAGTTAAACTCTCTGAGCTTGAGACTTATTTCTAGGCCCTCTCCAAACTTTTCACACCTTGTTTGCTGTTGGATACTTGTAATGCTGGGAATCTGTTAGAGACAATTAGAGAATGTGTTTGAACTCCGAGTGTATCATTCTGGGATGCAAATGCCAAGTGTTTGATTAAAATGGAAATTTAAATTGCTTATTTAGCAGAATTCATTTCCAATTACTTTTTGATAACTTAAAACCATTTTTTTTTGTTACATGTTTATGTTGTGGTCTTCCCCCGCCTTTTGCTGATCCACTGCTAAACTACTTTGTACATCACCGGCACCAACTGTCAATCAGGGGAATAGTGTAAAACCATCAGCATGTGTGTCTCATCACCTGCATTCGTGTGCAGTCCAAAATGGGGGTCATAGCTTTTTGAGAGGAGCAAGGAGCCCTGCTGTTTTGTAAAGCCGAGCAGAGGAACTCCTTTACTGTTCTGTCTGCTTCACTCCTCTTCTTTCTCTTAATCCACTTGCCCTCACTCAGTTTCCCCAATGTGCAGGTCCCTTTAGATACTATCTCCATCTGCTGTAATTATAGAGACCCCCACCCCCTATACTCTCCCAGCCTCACAAACACATGCACACACAGAAGACACTGCCCACTGGTGTAATTCATGCTGCCTAGGGGGTCATGGGAGATTATGAGTGGGATCGATCAATGTGATGGTTCACACACACAAACGCTCACACACACTTGCACAAACCTCATCATCGATGAGGGCCTCCTTACCTCCCCTCTCCTACTGAGGGACATCCTGCAGCTAATGAGGACACACAAACACCGTTGACTCTATCGACCACCTTAGCTTAACAAGGTACTTCATATATGGACCCGCTGGAAGACCATCAGCATGAAGACTCCCTGCTCGACACCTGCTCTACCACCGGAAAGTGCAGTTAAAGACACAATTAGCACGCAATGAGACAACGTCCGGGTGGAGTTTTCACTCTCTCTCCCACTGCTATCACTTCCTGGACTCTTCTTGGCTTAAGTGGGTGTTTTGTGTCATACCAAAGATGAACATACACATTCAAACTAATTTTATCTTTACAGTCTGCAAATGATTTACAACAAACTGTCTGTTTTACACCTGTCACAGTGACAACCCAGGTGCTGAGTATTCATACTTCTGGTTTGTCCACTGGGTTTTCCTCATGTTCGCTTGATTGGGAAATCTAAAAAAAGTGGAGGCAAAATATTTATTAAATATTATATATCTATATTTATGATATGCAATATATTCTGGCATAAATAACACATTTTCTATTGATAAGCTATAGCTGTAGAAACGTGGATGTTTGCTTCCACTGCCTTCTTTACTTCTTCTTTTCCGTCTTTCTACCGATGACGATAAAATGACGACGATAAAATGCGGTTATCTTGTTTTGTAGATACATTTTGGTATGAACAGTCTGTAACAAAAACATCGCATTTCCTGTGACTGCAGCAGCAGTATGTAATGTTTAGTTATCATTAGCAGTAACTTAATACAGCGCTGTTACAGCTGTGGGAGAATGAACAGCAAACATTTGTCTGATATAAAAATTGGTAAAGCTGGATTACATGCTGCATCACTGAAGTTTTTTTTTCCAATCGGTGAACTTTAAGGTATTTTAAGATTGGTGTCTATCACAGCATGCGCTGGGTGAGAGGCAGGGTACATTCTGGACAGGTCCACAATGATGTGAACATTGAAAAAAGTGATGGCCTGTGAAGTTGTATTATCCTGAAGCCATATGGCCTGTTGCCAGTATAGTGTAAGTGTGAAGAGAATTGCTTTGAGTGTGTTCAAACACTCCATACACCACAGCAACCTGGCCAATCAATTTGCCCCAGAATATTGATGTCCAGCTGAGTGTCAATAATTGCGTAATGTCTGCATGTCGAGCTGTGTGTTTGTATGTTGAAGGTGTGTGTGTGTGTGCAGATGTGGACATGACCATACGTGTGCCTGCGAGAGGATGTGACGGCACTGTTTGCATTTATGTGTGTTTCTGTGTGTGTGTGTGCGAGCGTGTGTGTGATGTATGGATTATGGAAGCTGACTGCTGGGGTGCAGAGCAGGTGTCAGGTTGCTGCTGGGAACATGAAAGAGTCTCTGAGGGGGGGAGGGGACTGGTCAGCAAACCTGACCTACAGAATCAATGTCCTTATAAAAGAGCAAATGACAAGATCAGAAGAATGGCTAACGTCAGGAAGTAACCGAGGACAGGTACAGTACAAAGCACTGACACAAAGAAGAAACAACTAGTCGATTCCAAGATATAAAGGCACTTATGTATCTAATGGGCCACAAAACAAATCTCATCTTATTCAAAAAATGATGTATACACTCTCCTCCAGAATGTCTGCACTGATGAAATTTGACCTGGTTGTAATGATGAATGAATGTGCAGAAGTCCTGTGGCTTTATAGCATGAAGTGGAAAAGCTGCTAATGTGGCCTACACACTCTACTGCTATAATTCTTTTTCAGTTATTTCATAGGGGACAAAGTGATGATCAAATGAGAGATGGTGGAGCAATATGACTTGCAAAATACATATAAAGTTGCTTCATGCTCGATATTTTAACATTACATTTCCTTTGACGGCTGAAGATTGTTTAAACTTCAAGACAGCCACAGTGTTGAGATTAAATAATAAGTAAATCCAGTTTTCCCCCGTTCTGTCATTGGAGTCTATATTTGCTCTCAAACATGTTTGAATTTGGCCCTTTCAGAGGTGGGAAAGCTTCAATAAATTAACAAGTTCCTTAGGTGTGAATTTACAGCTGGGAGGGAGACATTCAGGTAACACAGATGCTCCCATCGCCTGTTCACAAACCAGCTGAACTTCTAAACACCACTTAAAGTATACTGTGTGTTATATGGCAATCTTGAAAAGCTCTCAAAAGGCTCATCCCCTTTCAGTGAAAGAAAAGTGCCATCTGCATCAGCTGTCATCAGGCGTGAAGTTCATTCAGACCTGATTGTTACATCGGATCACATTCAGTCATCACACAATGAACACAAAGGGCAATGATTCAAGATCCTCAGATAAAGACCTACAGACCCCAAGTGTGTTCATCTTCAGCGTGCTGGTGGGGGACCAGAAGACCACTCCTCCTCCTGTATCGACATTGTATGCCCTTTCAGAGCCCCCCCGCCACTTTGGTTTCCTTTATCACTGGGTTGGATGGCTCTGCAGCAACCAGCGGGGTTCCCCCACCACAGGAGCAGGGGCTTTCTCCACCTAAAAGGTCAGTGATGTTGCCCAGAGGCTTCAGGTCCGCATCCCGTTCTGCTCCTTTGTCGGCTGTCCAGCCGCCACAATGCTTTCAAACTTGAGAAACTGTACGATGCTTTTCTTGAATATGTGTCACAAAGGCTGGAAACGTAGAGCAGCACATCAAATCATTTTCAAGTTCAAGTCTGTGAGGCTGGAAAAAATAACCCCATCATCATCATCACAGGTTTGGATCCAAAAAGTCAGCTCAGGTGTGGAAAGGACCTGTTTCACAAGTGTTAAACAGAGAATTCCTTTACTCAAAACTAAATACGATAGGGTGACTCCCAGATAATTAGTCATTTTGTGAATGTGGCCCAACAGCAATAGAGAGAGGACAGTGGAAAATACAGATGTAACCTGGCGTTTTCGCAGGCACAGCAGTTTTAATGAAAGCGGCTAGTTAAGCAAACACGGCTGTAATGAAGTGCGGTGATCAGCGAGCCAGGACCTAACGAGGGCGTGTTTATTGAGAGGCAGTTGGATGGAAGTGTTGCTGGGAGAGGGGAGAGAGCAGTGGGGAAGAAGAGGGAGAGAGAGAACTTATAGGCTGAGTGATGCTGCCAGAGCCAATTCATTACGACTGCAGCTCTGTCAATCCCTGCGCATCTCCCGTAGCACTAGACCACTAATGGAATTAATCCCTGTCCCACACACATATACACACACACACACACACACACGCTTACACGCACACACACACACACACACACACACACACACACACACACACGCGCGCAAACACACACACACACACACACACACACACACACACACACACACACACACACACACACACACACACAGCAAGAGAGAGACCGAGAGAGACAGATACACATACACAAACACACACTGCATTAACACAATGGGTCCAACAGATATATCTCTGTGTCAAAGCTCTCACACTTGCAGCCTATAAATCCTTGGAGGTCAGCAGGGTAGCCACACACACATGCATCATACACACACACACACACACACACACACACACACACACACACACACACACACACAATATTGAATGTATTCTACCATGCACCGAAAGTCTTGAACCATCATTTCAGATGTATTTTTTTGTGTTTACAACTTTGTAAACATTAAGTGCTCCCTGGCTCACCTACAATCAAGTCACTCAAAAAGTCAGAAGCATAACAAACCTCCTCAACCGGCATTGGCAGAGAATAAGGTTAGCCTGAATTGCAAACTCTTTCCGGTAAATAATTGATGAAACATTCTGTGTGTCCAGTCCAGGATGAATCTGAACCTGTATTAGGTTTTCAGTGGCACACGACAAGACAATGCCTTTGACTGAGAGCTGGTTATCTGATTTGATCGAATAGAGGTCAACACCAGCCGGTCAGTCCTGAGGACAGAAGATCACCCACCCCCTTCGCTCCAAACCCCATCACCCATCCTTCCTGACCATCCCCCTCCTCATCTCTTCCCCTCCTGCCACTCCCCCCCCCCCCCTGGCCTCCACCTCCTCCTCCTCCTCCCCACTGCTCTGAGTGAGCGGTCATTAGATTACACCAACGGTCATGACCGTAAGGATTCTCCATCACTTTCCAGTAAACTCCATTCCCCGAGACCTAACCAGACCAGCAGGAGGCTATAGGGCAGGAACATCCGTCCCAACCGGAATGTATGTTCCTGGTGTGTTTCACATAGGGGGCCATTTTGGATTTGTAAGATCAGATGGAACTCTCTGGTTTGTCAATTGCCAATTTACACTGATCCCACTTTTCAGCTCACACTACTTTGTACGTAGTGATCCTGTTTAGAAAAAACACACACACACACACACACACACACAAGCTGAGGCTTGTCAACGCAGGCTGCTGTGAAACCCTACAGATCTGCCATGATAGGCAGACGCTACAACATATGCTCCATCACAGCAGGGTGGTATGTTTTTATGGTCAGCTCCCCCCACCCCTGTAAGCCCAACCTCTTCCCCTCCGAGCGGAGGATTGGAGAGTGAATCAAAGACCATCCTGATTGGCTGGCTTTGACTGGATGACCTCAGAGGTCAAGGGTGAGCGACCGCACAGGCCTGGTGAAGAGTCAATTCTACCCATGTCAAAGGTCGGGAATAATGCCCCCCCCTCCGCGGCAGCTTCGGGAGCATCAGGGGAAGAGGTGTGTTTCAGCATGCCTGGGTGCTGCACACACACACACACATCATAAAGATTGGAAGAGGAGAGGTGAGTGTGAAGAGCTTGATTGGGAGTGACCGAGGGTGATGGGAGGCGGGGATGCAGGGTAGGAGGGGGTGAGGAGGATGGGGAGGGGGGTGTTTGGTCCTCTGAATGCCTTTGACCTCTGCACTGACCCCCTGCCGAACATTCTCCCCCTGCACTGACTGATAGACAGTAATGATTGTGTTTGTGGGTGTATGCACACACGTTAGCTTCCCATAGTGTTTTTTTTTTATATAGCTTTAGGCATAGAACTACCAAAAATAGTTTAGTCTATCTATCTAGCTATTCATCTCTCAATCTATCCATCTAAGTCCAACAAGCTGGTCAGCTCAGCTGCCTCAAGGTTGCACTTGTTCTCTTTTCTCCCAGCTCATAAATATGCAGTCGCCAACACAATCAAGCCCTAAACTCTCCAAATATGTGCATTTGTAGTGAGAGTACTTATTCCTTTATGTTTGCAATATTAATGGCAGTTGTTATGAATTACTTTTTGAATATATTTCTCGTGGCCAGAGGGTTTTTAGGATGAAGGCCTGATGGGAGGTGTCGTGAAGGGTCCCCCTCTCTCTTTTTCTCTTGCTCTGTCTTTCTCTCTCATTATTGGTCCTCTTTAACAAATGAAACCCAATACAGTAAATAGCAACAGGAAGTGGTGAAGGTCAGCATTAGACAAAACAAGCACTTTTCTTTTACTCTATAGGGCAATGATATAATATGCCAACGAGAAAAATAGTTCAGCTCTGTATGCTATATCACAGCATGATGAAAGTATACCTTTTTATCTTATGATATTAGTGAGACATGCCGATTTTTAAGCTTTTTGGGAAAAACTAAAAAAATCTACCTATTCAGCTTGCTATCCATCCATCCATTGCTACACATCTATAGTCCACTGCCTGGGACTCAGGGGACTCTTTGTGGCAAGTAGGAGGCTAGGAGGTTGTTTTTAAACCAACCACAGGACACTGTTGATTGAATAATTAATGTATGCCTTCATGTAACAGGGAAACCCCACACCCACCACACAAAAACAACACTTTCAGACTCCTTCCCTGACCTCCATCCATCCATCCATCCATCCATCCATCCTGCCATCCACAGGTCCACTGAGCAAATATGGCTGACTGTCCTCCCCTTCCCCCTGTCTCTTCTCCCCTCTCATCTGATCGGTTCCGCTCCCCCCTTCCTCTTCTCTTCTGGTTAGCTGTCTTTGACCTTTGCCCCCTTGTGTGATCATGCTAACGCGGCACACACTCCCATGCACCCCGACAAACAGCCTGACACACTCCCTGACACGCACACACCACACACATAAATATCATCTGAGCAACTGAATGTTCTTGACAGCGTGGAGAAACACAGCTGGTTTAAAACACAGTGAGATGAGACTTTAATGTGTGTGACCAGGGACTCCTGCTGGCATCCGAGCACTAACTACTAACAAAGGAAACACAGGCATACACACACACACACACACCTGCACATACACACACACCTACACCTACACACACACACACACGTACATAAAGACCACAGTCACGTGAGCAAAAAGCATCGATATATAGTACATTACACATGTCACTGACACACATTCATATAGACTCCAATCTTTTTTACACCCACACACACCAGTGTCTCAAACACTGCAGTCACGTTGACAATCCGTATTCTGAAATTCACACGTCAAGCTCTCATTCTGTACATGTACAGTATACACAGAATGCCTGCATTCATTGCATACTGTCCTTGGGCTCCTATTCTTGTGTATGTGACCACGCGCTTGTATGTACGGTATGTAGTGTGTGTGTGTGTGTGTGTGTGTGTGTGTGTGTGTGCGCACGCAGCCTCCACAGTGAAACACTGCACCAGAGAGAGATTGGAATCAATACTTTCTGCTCCGTCATTTGTCACATCTTTACAAGGCTGAAGCCATCTGAACACCAGTCTATTCTACTTTGGCGTCATTTATCAAATTGCCCCACCTTGTAAAGACCACGCGCACAAACACACATGCACAAACACACGCACAGACACACACATGCATGCACACAGGCTCTTGTTTAAACAGTCATCTAAACTTTTTTGCCACAATTAAGAGCACATAACAAATATACACCTGGCTACAGTAGCAATAGTAAACTGTTGTCTTTATGGGATGTGTTGAGGTGGAATGGGGTGGAGGGTTACTCTTTACAGTTGAAACACATCTTAGAAATTGATTAATGCCCACCTCCGGAGTTACTGTTGCTTCGCCTGTCAAGCTTTCCAATCTCGCACAGCACATAATCAGAATCAGCTTTGTTGTCCAAGTGAGTGTACACATAAGAGGCATTTGACTTCGTTTTTTTTGTTGCCCTCAATATACTTGCACCTATTGTTGTGTCTGGTGTGATGATCTACTGTACATAAGCAAAATATTAACCTATAATTGGATTGATCTTCTTTTTGTTTTCCATACTTAAATTCTTGAAATTGTCTTTTCATTTATATCCCTGCTTTCAAGACGATATTTAAAGAATTTGCTTTGTCTCTCTATGAAGTTGCACTCATCATTTTCCAAGCCGATGAGATATTTCTCCACAACAGCCTTGACCGAGCGCATGGTGAGTGCATAACAGGATTTGGGAAATTTCTGCGAGATTGCTCCGCTAACCAATTTTCCTGAACTCTGTGGTAACATTCCAAAAAGCCAGATAGGACTTTATTCAATTCATCCACAAACGATAAAGCAATTTAGACCCGACCACTTTCCACTGCCTTACACATAGGTCGCCACACACACAAACACACGCACGCACACCACACACACACACACACACACACACACACACACACACACACACACACACACACACACACACACACACACACACACACACACACACACACACACACACACACACACACACACACACACACACACACACACACACACACACACACACTCACACAGACTTACAACATACTGTAAGTGCAGTTTATCCAGACAGTTCTACAGTAAGCGTCCTCAGGAGAGTGCTCTTATTCAGCTCAGTTTTCCAGGAAGGTTTAAGCAACACTTAGACCTGGCTGATACATATTTTTTCCACTTTTTGATAGCTCAGCATTTAACAGCATTAAGGTTTTTCCATAAAAATACATTTATTTAAAAGTGCATGATCTTGGAAAGGGGTATATGCCATACATTATTAATGTATTCATGTCCAGGAGGTAGCTTCCTTATGTTAGCAATCTTTTTACTGATTGGCCTGCTCACTTATGTCATTGGTGCTTGTTTGTCATGAGACATTAGACATCGTTTTCAGAACAATCTGGAGGGATGGAACAGGAGGGATGTTATGATGAGTGGAGGATGCTGTTCACTTAGGGTGAGAGCTGATGTCTGTGATCAGGGAGCCCTCGTTTCCAGTATCAACCCGCTCTTACTCCCAACATGTCAAATAAGCTTCAGTGCTCCTCGGAGTCTGACCCGGTGGCTCATCTAGCGTGTTTATACAGCACACCCACCGGTGGCATTACGGGCAGTAGTGTGTCTACAAAGGGCAGACGGGAGAGGAGGTGCATGGGTCAAATGAACACAGGACTTTTGTGCAGGAAACCGCTGGTCATGTCCAATGTGAAATTAGAGGCAAAGTTGACATTTTGTCACTTCAGTCGTTGGTTGGTTGGTTGTTTGATGAGTCGTTTGTGTAGTTAGTCACATGACTCACATGATTCCCTATGAGTCCTTATTCAAGTCACTCGTTAGTCACTTGCTAGTCACATAAGCTGGTACTCAGTCAAGTTAACGTCAACCAAGCTCTTTTCCGAAACCTAACTAAATGGTTTTGTTGCCAACCGCTCTGTGAAGACAGAAGTTTACTTTGAAAAGACACTATTCATGTAATGAGTGAATATTGACAGGCCGTCACTGAGATGAGCAAAACTGATGTTAGAGGAGTAGGTGGAGTGTCATAGTTCAAATAGTAGCTCTGACCAAGCTGCGTAATTGGAAGCATCTGTGTGAGAATGTGTTCTCTGTATAGAAGCATCTGTCATGTTAATTTTGTATTATAAAAGTCCTTAGCGTCATAGTTCAGGAATTGTAGGGATGGACCTAAACGCAGCAGACTGATGAAGAGGGAGCAGGAAGCAAGCTGACAATCCACAGGCAGGCAGGTAATGGGAGTCAAGCAAATTGTAGCAGGAAGCAAGCAGGAAAACAGGGAAATCTAAAAGACTGGTAGCGGGGAATAAACTAGAAGTACTGAGCACTAGGACAACTAGAAACTAGGAAATAACAGTTAAAACGCTACTGAGACAAGGAAAACACATAGACTAGACACACAAGGAACTAATTAACTAATGAGACTCAGGTGTTTTGGGGAAACAAAAGACAAAGGCAGGAATTAAAAGAAAACATGACACAAAAGGAAAGTGACTTTCAAAATAAAACAGTTAACAAACTTAACAAAAACCATCGAAAAGACATCGACATTTAAAGGCCCAATCCATAAAACGAAATATAGTGTCACAATGAAAACCCACTATCTCCAAATTTGTTCATTTTGAATTGAAAATGAAGAATTAAATGCTCCTTTAACATTTTTAAAATATCTTAAAACAAGCCCGTTTTTCTTTGCTTATGAAAAGTTCTGTAGAAACATGGCCTTCACATGTCAGAGATAATATTTATTTTTGTTTAATTTGTAATCTTAAGCAATGTTTTTATGTGTGAACCAACAGTACATCAAATGTATTTGCATTGTGCTGCCACATGTCCTGTCTCAACATCTACTGCGGGGGACCAAAGAGACAGAAAGCAGGACTAGAAACATCCTGGCTTGTTTCTGTGAAGACAAGTCTGAACAGTAAGACGGAAAAACAACTCAGACCCAAATGACCCGCAGAGTGTTAAACCTACATGCTTCGCAGAGTGAGACATGACGACTGCAGTGTTTGAGAAAATAAAAAAATAAAAAATCCGTTACTCAAGGCGATATTCAGACCAAGCCTTTTGATCTGCCCTCAGGCCTGCCCGTGGGTATCTACTAATGAGGAGGCCGCCATTGACCTGTCTGTTGATTCCAATTGGTAAGATGCGCTAATAGGGTTCTGCAGTTCTGGAATTAAAGATCATGCAATGGACAAAGGCTCGGGTAGTTTCAAGATGAGGGATGTAAAATAAGGCAGCAGTCT